>CAUYSK010043263.1:0-10459 GCA_963575035.1 Avahi laniger
TTTTTTTTTTTTTTTTGAGACAGAGTCTTACTTTGTTGCCTGGGCTAGAGTGCCGTGGCATCAGCCTAGCTCACACCAACCTCAAATTCCTGGACTCAAGCAATCCTTCTGCCTCAGCCTCCCAAGTAGCTGGGACTACAGACATGTGCCACCATGCCCGGCTAATTTTTTATATATATATTTTTAGTTGTTCAGATCATTTCTTTCTATTTTTTTAGAAGAGACGGGGTCTCGTTCTTGCTCAGGCTGGTCTTGATTGAACTCCTGACCTTGAACGATCCACCCACCTCAGACTCCCAGAGTGCTAGGATTACAGGTGTGAGCCACCGCGCCCCGCCCACCCGATATTTTTATCATTATTCCCTTTAATTCAGGCTTCTTCCTCCTCCCCCCATCTCTAACTCCTCACTTGTTTACTTCATTTTTTTTCTGGCTTGTTGCCAGCTGCTTATCTGAATTACTCCGTCCTCCTATGTACTACCTACAAAATTGTCTCTATGCTATTTCCAAAATTAGAAAAAAAAGCCCATTTTGACCACAAAAAGCAAAATTCTCTTAAAATGTGCCATTCCTCTATTAATCATTTATAGACTTTGCACAACATAAGCAGACAAAATTAGCAAACTTAGGAGCAGAGGGAAAGCTTCCTGTCTACCCACTAAAGGTTCACTGAAAATGAACTGAGAAAAGGTAGATTAATGGGAGAAAAAGACATAAAATTTTTTTTTTATGTGCTTGGGGGAAAAATATCACAGGAGTGTGATTACCTAATAACCCAATCAAGTCCAGATGCTTATATACCCTTCTTTATGGGGGATTAATTTTAAAATAATTATGTTCATTGTAATTAAAGAAGTGTGAGTCAGATGGCCAGGACATAGGTATATGGGCAATTTAGAATATTCCTAGTAGGACTAATCCTAAATGCCTTCTCCATTTTTTCAAGCATTTATTTCCTTAAAAATGGTTACCTATAGGCACAAATCTTCTTCCATATTTATAATTTATGTGTATTCCTTTATAGCTATGTGGAGAAATGACCAGGTTTAAGCACATCATGACTGAGTTCTAATCTTTCTGTCTCTTTGTTTCTGCAAGTTGAAACTTCTGGCTACCCTGAAGCAAGTGCACGCCTACCAACATATTCTCATCCTGGTGGAAATTCATTTATCCTTGGATACCATCAGCATGATACATCATTTTCTATACTGTTGGGGAGTACCCTGTGCTTGGGAAATAAACTGAAAATGGAACACTGAAAGCCTCAGAAATGGTTATCCTAAACAGTCTAAACTTTGGTAAGATGAGCAGGTTTAGCCTATGCTTGGTGGAGCTTGAAGGGCTGAGTGTGGAATCATGACTTAGGTGTTGACTGGAACAAAGACCAAGGAGGTGAGGGTAGACAGGGAAGGGGGCATAAGGAGTTGGTAACTCCTCCACTGCTGTCCTCGGAGATGGTTAGCTAAGCTTCTTCCACGTCTTTAAATTTAGTCAAAAGCCATCTTTGTGCACTTCTTGGTTTTCACAGAGCCAGTTCTCATAGACACATGTTGCCCTTGCACATTTGAATGAAGATGCTTGTAGCTAGATGGAAAAAGTCTAAGAATTGCCTGTTTAGACACCCGCTTCCCAAATTTGAGTGCTGTATTGTCAGTTTTCACCTTCACAGTAGGTGTTGATTGATGATGATGACTGACACTGTTGTATTCTGTGCAACGTATTTATTTTTTATAATATAGACAGTCTGAAAACTGTTGTAGCTAGGAGTCCTTCCCCAGTGTACTCCTGATAGAGATTGTGTCTTTAGTGTCAGAAAATCCTCCTTCATTGGAAAGTGTGAGTCCCTCCTCTTATTCATGGCCTAAAGGAGTCACATGTGCAATGGGGAAAAAATAGGCCACAAATCATACATTTCAAATGTAGCGATGGCTCAATGATAACTGAAGGAAAGGCTAGAATTAAAAAGGATTAAGTAGAAACGGTACCCAGAACAGTTTATACTCACAATTCCAACTAGAAGAATATAGCTAAGCTATCTCTCTCCGGAGTTTCCAAAAGGTGGTCTCAAATGTCAGCAGTGCCAGGGGATTAAGGCCAGTGGAAAAAAGATCCTCCTAGGAATTTTGTTTCAGTGTATCTCTAACCTCTAGATTTCACCTTTTAAAATTAGTCTGTAATGTGAGTAAGTATTGCTGCATGATATATCTGCAGTCTGTCAAAACTCAAAATGTCAGCTCATTCATGTCCAAACAAATATAGGTAGGAAAATATCAGAACAATGTGAAGATCAGTGCTTTATGTCATTTCTGAATCATTTTGTTTTCAACTTTTCTTTATCTTACATGTTTCACTTTTTTTTTTCTCCTCTCCTTTCAAGCTTTCTGGTATTTGGTAAATAAGAATGGGAATCTCTTTTAATCCAGCAAGACCAAGGTTAAAATACTCACTCTGGAACCTACTTGACTCTATGGCTTTGAGCATGATATTAATATTAACCTCACTTCACTCCTTTATAAAATGTAGTGATACGTCACTGGGTTGTTGCGAGGATTAATGAGGTAATTTACATAAGGTGTAATGTCTGCCATATGGTAAGCACTAACCATGATTATTACATTATTATAATCCAGATGTCAGCTAGGGCCTCCTGGTCCCTGGGAGATTTAGGTAAACTTTGCTCAAATCTCTAATTTCATGATCCTTCAGAGCACAAAGCCCTTTGCCAAATTCTTGCTTCTTCTATTTTTCTGTATGTTTGGTTCTCCTACAGCCATACCACCCTGAACGCACCCGATCTCGTCGTCTGTATATTTGGTTCTGCCTTGTGTGCTCAATTCTTCCCCTAATAAATCTGGGTGTAAACATCAACCTCTTCACCAATCTCCAGGAAAATCCAAATCAAATGACACTATGTAGTTTTGAATTTACAAGACGTTTCTGACTGCTTTAGAAGTCATGAAGAAGGGGTGCTACACTTGCTACACTATGAAGAATATAGCCTTCTAAATCTCGCTTATCTTATCGGAGCCCGTGTCTGTCCCCTCTTCTCCCTCTGTCAGTCCCATTCCTCTCTCCTCTCCCCCACTGCTCATTTAGTAGTTTCCATCCCTAGTGCTCTAAACCCTTGCTATCTGAAGTACAGATGTCAGCAGTACTGGAGTCACCTGGAAGTTTGCTGGAAATGCAGATTTCTGGCCTCACTGGAAATTCAGACCTACTGAATCAGCATCTGTAGTTTAGATGGGATCCCTAGTCGCTTGAGTAAAGGTTAAAGTTTGAGAAGCGCTGACCACATCATCTTCTCAGGCCTCTTAGGGCTCAACCTCTACCCAAGTAGCCATATCAAAGCAGCTTCCAAAAGAATAAAAATTCACCATTTGATACCCTGATCTTCAGCATATTATGTGGTGACCAGGTGAATGGTGTTTCTTTTGTGTCCACTTCTCAGCAGGCTCTATTTGTCACTGATTCTGGTCCTGTTGGTAATGATGAGTGAGCTTATTGTTTTAGCTGACATCAGTGTATTGTAGACTCGATTGCTCTAAATCATCTTGTTATGCTCCCACTATGAGCTATGATTCTCAGTGCCGCCCAAGATTCTGACCATGTATTAATTGACTGATGAAGATAAATGAGGATGCCTCTCCAAATATACCTTAAACACCAACTTTTAAGACTGAAGAATACAAAGAGTGATACCTGGCTTCTTGGGAATTCACTTTGTGACATTCATGTGGCTTCACAATACATAAATAAACTGCTAGAGATTTAGAAGTAAAAGGTAGAAATTCAATTATCCAAATCTGAAGGAGCATCATGAAACAAGGTACAAAAGAACTGCTAATCCCCACTGAGAGAGGGAGAGTCACAAGTCTGGTTGTTATATCTCTAGTTAAAGTAAGAGGATAAAGCTGCATTGTTGTGGTTTCAAACTCTGGCCATTTTGACACTTGCTCTGGGAGTTTCTTTTAAATTCTTTATCTTTAGCCGACCCAGTTATCAGATTTGGGAATCTCATGTATAGTCTGCTTAATTGACAAACAAAAAATGGTGCACCTGTGAACAGTGTTGAGCATAGGAGCCGCCTAAGGAAGCCAAAGAAAGCCAGAGATGTCATTTGGGAAAGCTGATTCAGGGGGCACGATGTGTAGACAGAGTGGATACAAGATTTTTAGAATGATGGAGAGAAAATTAAAGTGGAAGACAAGTAAAATTTACTTTAAATAGCATTAGAAAAGTTCAATTATATATGAATGTTTAGTAGGTCAGGAGAAAAAATAGAAATAAAAGTTATTGATTATTAGAGTTGATATTTAAGACCAAAGGATAGGCTAGTTACATTTGTAGGGACCAATTTTTCTTGACTGGCATTGAATCAGGGTGATTGACACCACCATTCTATGTTTTGACAACACTGCCCTACAGTGAACTAAGTGAAGCTGTGATATCTGAGAACCCTTTATTATTTCTTGACAAAATATCACCAATTTTGATAAAGCAAGCAGATAAAGCAGATTCCTAAAAATATTCAGAGAAATAAATTTTTTCCAATATAATCTATTCAATGCCTACTGCAAATTTTCTCATAATGTTTTGAATCTTTTTACCAATTCACTGTCACTTTCACTTCAATCTCTGGGTACTCCTTTGGTCATGCATTTTAATACTTTATCTGTGCTCGGGAGGGAAGTACATTGTGTGTGTGTGCATGCTTTGAGTCCTTTTATTTTTTTTAAACGATTTTCTCATTGACTGAATTGACGTGCACTGCTGTTGCTCATGCCTTTCCTGGAATATGTTTCTCTCTTAGAAACCGACTCCCTTTTAAGAGCAAAACCAAAACTAGTTTTTATTCTTTGCTCAAGTTTCTGAGTGCAGGATAAGAGAAAATAAATACATTAAAGATGTACTTTAAAGTCAGAAAACCTAAAATAGTAATTATTTTAAAGGATGTGGTTTTACTTATTGATAGACCTGCTGAAAAATACTTGCAGTTATTCCATGTTTAATTCTACAGTCATTTATGGTATCCTTTTAAATTAATGGTATTTTCCTGATGGTTTTCAATGTTTCCTCCCAGTCCCCCAGCCTGAAGTGAGAGAAACAGACAGAAACACAGAATAAGAGAGAGATAAAAACAGTCAAAAGGCATTCCTAAAGTATGTATACACAGTTTACTTTTTTCCCTTTTAAACAATCTTATTCCTTTTTTAATTCCTTTTTTTGTTCTGTCATATTTAGTCTCTCATATAAGAAAGCAGTGAATCACATTGTCTGAAAACATGCACACACACATATACAGGCACACACACAAATAAGCGTACATATAGCTTCATACTATATTGTTTTATGACATCCCATCCTTGTGAATATCCCTGTCTTTCCCCAGGAAAGATGTAGAACCATCTTTTTCTGAAATATCGTCACATTTCACCAAGCTGAAAACTATCTGCGTACTTTGGGATAATGTTTCTGCTGTCATTTTACTGATTACGGTGCTGGTTTTGCCATTACCAAGCCAAATTCACACCAACCAACATGTTTTTCAAACCCAAATTCAGGACACAAGGTCTGACAAGCTATGTGTTCTAAAGAAACAACCAGACAAAATATTAGACATCAGTGGTGTCCCGCCAAATCCAGGTCATAGAATTGCTGAATCTGTAGTGCAAAATGCTCACTCTGTCCTTGATCTCCATTCTCAGTCAGACTCCTTTACTGTTGAAGCCAAGCACACATGTGGCTTTGTCGCCACTTCGTTTTTCTTTCACTCTTCCAAATGGTTTTCCAACCATGCCCAAATTTCTCATCATACCCACTAATGCTGCATTATTTGGTCTTGTATGATGTTTCTTGCCTTCTTCCTATCCCTTCTGGGAAGTATCAGAACAATGCAGGATAGAAGTAGAATATGTTCATAAAATAGGATAGTTTTGATGGTTATCAGTAATAATGCTTAAAATGCAAAGAGGTCAGAAGTATAGAAGTTAGTCTAGATTGAGTTAGAGTTCACTGTACACTAATGATTTGATGACTTCATAAGAATGAAAAGTTTGGAGAAAATGCAAAACCTTGTACAGAACAACCAAGATATGTGAATGGTGAAGAGTTGGAAATTATTTCACCAACAAATAATAACTGGTCTCTTTGAAAAAACATAATTCAAAGACAACTTTATTTTTTCTCTCTTCCCAGATCTCTCAAAACATCTTTAGCATGAGGTAATCTTCCTCCCATCCTTGTTGAAATCTCTTACAGAGATCATGGTGTTTCGTGCACTTTCAGGTGATAGAGAGTCCTATGATCACTTTAAGTTGCAAATGCAATCTCAATTCAGCAATTAGAATGTCCTACTGCAATATATTAATCAAAACTCCACACCTGATTTAGTATTAAATCTTCTTTGTAGCTCAGGCCTGATCCAGGTCCGACGTATAATGCTGACTCTTTCTTTAGGGGGCTGCTTCCCTTTTGGGGCTATTTTATATTATTATGCTTTGATCAGGCTGAGGGGTCAAGAGATATGGAACTATTTCTACTTTCATTTCTTTGTAAATTCAGCAATTGGAAAAGGAGGTCTCTGTCATCCTCACTCTGGCATCTTGATATCTGTTCTATTTGGTACCTTATTTAATTTGAGAAAAGGGGAGTTCCATTATGACACCCTGTTACAGTGTGCTGCCAAATTTGGCCAGGAGGTTGAGAGAGAGAGGACAGCGTGAAAACCAGTAAGATGACTGTTCAAGGACTGTAAGAGACTTAAATGTTATCACACACAGGTACTAATAACCTCGTTTCAGGTGTAAATAGCTCTAAATCAGATTTCACTGCATATCATTTTACTAATATTATTTATAATTTATCGAGTGCCTACTATCTTCCAGCATTTTCTAGGTGCTTTACACATACCCTTGTATTTACTGAAGGAATACAAGCACACTAAGAAGTAGGTGCCAGTGCTTCTTTTCAGCTGAGAGAACCAAGAAGTAAAAAGTTTGAGTTACTTACCTAAGGCCACATAATTAAGTAGTAAAGTTTAAGTTTCAATCTTATGTCATCTGAAATTTGTAGAACATCAAGATTGCTTCATTAGTCCCAACTGGTTTTTTTTTTCTTGGTTTTTTTTTTTCAAAGTAGCCTAAAGCTATGTTATACAGAGAGAACAATGATTGACAAAAACTGCTAATTGCCTTTTGTTTTATTCCTGCTATTGTAGTAAACATGAGCTCAGGAATAATCCTCATTCACCCCTTTTTTCTCCCTGGCATCACCAATTGCCTTTCTCTCTACCTTGAGACTTAGTCTTTTAGACTAAGCAGTATTTACAAAAAACACATACCACATTAACTTTATGTAAAACATGATTTGAATACAAATACAAATAAAAAATTTGTGAGACTACTGCAGGTTGTGTATCTCTCATCCAAAGTGTTTTGGACCAGAAGTGTTTGAGAATTTGGATGTTTTTGGATTTTGGAATATTTGCATATACATAATGAGACATCGTGGAGGTGGGACCCAAGTCTAAACATGAAATTCATTTATGGTTCATATATATCTTATACACATACCCTGAAGATAATTTTATACAACATTTTTTAGTAATTTTGTGTATGAAACAAAGTTTGGACTACATTTTAACTGTCACCTGTCACATGAGGTCAGGTGTAGAATTCTCCATTTGTGACATCATTTAGCACTGAAAAAGTTTCAGATTTTGAGCATTTTGGATTACAGATTTTCAGATTAGGATGCTCAACTTATACATTAGCCAGGGGTGAGTGAACACATCTTAAGTGAGAGATAATAAAAGTCAGGACAGCTGTGTCTCCTAGTTCAAAATTCTTTGGTACTGTAACACTTTATATATCATTTTGATATGTCATGATCTCATGTAAGAAATCTATTTCTGTATAAACAACTCACTAAATTAACCATCACTCTCCACTGTCTCTGTAAAGCAAGCCAGGACATACTTAAGACTCGTGGCTAGTAGACTGCTCTATTGTAGGCCCACTCATCCATGGAGATGTTTACCAGGAATGATTTGTGTTTGTTATGATACTTCTTTGTGATATTTGCACGTATTCTAATAATTGTGAAATTAACTGTGAGAGAAGAAATGGTAAAAATTTGGAAATAAATAGAAAAAATATAGATGCAGTCCAAATCCAAAATGACTCCTGATGATCCAAGTTCTCACTCTGTCACCTAGGCTGGAGTACAGTGGCATGATCAGAGCTCACTGCAGCCTGGAACTCCTCGGCTCAAGTGATCCTTCTGCCTCAGCCTCCTGAGTAGCTAGGATGATAGGCACCTGCCATACTTAGCTTAAGTTCTCTCTTTTTTTTTTTTTTTTTTTTGAGACAGAGTCTCACTCTGTTGCCCTGAGTAGAGTGCCCTGGCCTCAGCCTAGCTCACAGCAACCTCAAACTTCTGGGCTCAAGCGATCCTCCTGCCTCGGCCTCTCAAGTAGCTGGGACTACAGGCATGCATTATCATGCCTGACTAAATTTTTTCTATATATTTTTAGTTGTCCAGCTAATTTCTTTCTATTTTTAGTAGAGACAGGGAATCACCCTTGCTCAGGCTGGTCTCGAACTCCTGAGCTCAAACAATCCACCCACCTTGGCCTCCCAGAGTGATAGGATTATAGGCATGAGCCACTGCTCCCGGCCTTTAAGTTCTCTTTCTACTTAAAAATGAAACAAACAACCCCCTCCCCCCAAAAAAGGATACTTGCTTATTCATGAAAGATATTAGGGAACTTCCATTAGTAGACCCGTATTCAAAGGAAGTCTCTTGGGCTTATATCACAAGATTGATCAATAGATGCTCATATTTCGAGAAAGTCTCATTTTACTTTGAAAAACAAGGGTTGAGAATGTGAGCGTAACATTAAATATATACACATAACACACACAAACACAAACAAAGTGGTACAGTTGGAGCCCTAAACCAGGATATTATTGTGTTCCACAAAGTGTCCAAACCACCAAAAGTGTCACCTCAGCAGTGAATAAGCAACTGTCAGACTTTAGAGAATTAAAGTCCAACTGTGACTCCCTATGGCAAGAACACAATTGTATTAGAACCATATTTTCTGGCTCTCTTTGTGAATAACTTTTTGAAGGAAAATTGATTTCTTTGGACCAAGTAAACTCTCTTTTTGGTTAATGCAAGCTAAAGAGCTCAAAGAGAAGAAGTTGAATGTATCGCTAATAAGGACATGTGCAATTTTAAGCAATCAATCTGAAAAATAAAAGAGACCTTGATACATCTCAATCTACTGAAAAAAAATCATACACATTAAACCCAATTTGAGGATATATTGTTAGATTGACTATAAAGTGATCTTGTTATCTTTCCAAGACAAATAAAAAATTATTTAGTACCACTTTATTTGCAAATGGAAAAGCTACATATTTAAAGAAACTATGATTTTCATAAAAAGCATACAGGTTGAGCATCCCAAATCAGAAAATCCAAAATTTGAAATTTTGCTCCAAAATCAAAAACTTTTTGAGCGCTGACATGCCGCTCAAGGGAAATGCTCATTGGAACATTTTATTTTATTTTATTTTTTTAATTTAAGCATATTATGGGGGTACAAATGTTTAGGTTACTTATACTGCCTTTGCCCCACCTGAGTCAGAGCTTCAAGCATGTTCATCCACCAAATGGTGCACACCACACCCACTAGGTGTGTAAATACCCATCTCTTCTTCCCCCCTCCC
Source organism: Avahi laniger (assembly GCA_963575035.1). Lineage (NCBI taxonomy): Eukaryota > Metazoa > Chordata > Mammalia > Primates > Indriidae > Avahi > Avahi laniger. The sequence continues at coordinate 9,738 of CAUYSK010043263.1, forward strand.
ATCTGCCTGACACCTGATGAATTTTATTACTGTATGTGCACTTAAGTGTTGATCAGTTAAAACCAATTTGATGGTGAGTACGTGTAGTGCTCATTCTTCCACTCTTTTGATAGATACTTCACTTAGTAGACTGGGTTCCAGCTTTATCCAGGATAATACAAGAGGTGCTATATCACCATTGTTTCTTATAACTGAATAGTACTCCATGGTATACATATACCACATTTTATTAATCCACTCATGTATTGATGGACACTTGGGTTGTTTCCACATCTTTGCCATTGTGAATTGTTCAGCTATTAAAAAGTTGAGTGTAGATGTCTTTTTTATAGAATGTCTTGTTTTCCTTTGGGTAGGTGTCCAGTAATGGGATCGCTGAATCAAATGGTAGTTCTACTTGTAGATCTTTGAGGTATCTCCATATTACTTTCCACAGAGGTGGCACTAGTTTGCGGTCCCACTGGCAGTGCCTGAGTGTTCCTATCTCTCCATATCCATGCCAACATTTATTGTTTTGAGACTTTTTGATAAAGATCATTCTCACTGGAGTTGAAGTGATATCTCATTGTGGCTTTGATTTACATTTCCCTGATGATTAGAGATGTTGAGCATTTTTTCATATGTTTCTTGGCCATTAGTCTATTCTATTTATATTTTACAAAAAGCTGAAAAAAATTCTATGAAAAATAGTCTTACAATGATTTTGATTTTAGACAGACTGA
>CAUYSK010043267.1:0-19549 GCA_963575035.1 Avahi laniger
TGTAATCCTAGCACTCTGGGAGGCGGGTGGATTGTTTGAGCTCAGGAGTTTGAGACCAGCCTGAGCAAGAGCGAGACCCCGTGTCTACTAAAAATAGAAAGAAATTAATCGGACAACTAAAAATATATAGAAAAAATTAGCTGGGCATGGTGGCACATTGCCTGTAGTCCCAGCTGCTTGAGAGGCTGAGGCGGCAGAAGGATCGCTTGAGCCCAGGAGTTTGAAGTTGCCGTGAGCTAGGCTGATGCCATGGCACTCTAGCCCAGGCAAAAGAGTGAGACTCTGTCTCAAAAAAAAAAAAAAAGGGCATGGAAACTTGACGTGTGTTTAATGTCATCTAAAATGGACTCCAATCAACATCAGGTACAGACATGACTTAACTCTGTGACACTCTTGGTTGTCCTTGGGGAGAGTTCAAACCAGTATAGGACAGAGTAGAAATTGGATATTTAGGAGAACCTCGCCATTCATAACTGTAGCCATGATGCAAAACAAACCTAAACTAGAAACTTGATGTTTTACACTACTACTATTAATAGTAAAGATAGACGACGTTAAAAACATTGTTTAAAACAACTAACCAGAAACCTTGTTTTCGAGCCCTGTGTTTTTCTGGCTTAAAATACATAAGTATACCCCAAGGTACACTCAGGACTTCTGAGTTTCCAGGATAGGGAATACACTTTGACAACCTACCAACTAAGACTGCTGGCCAGAATGCAGTGCTTCATGGTGTAGGAGAAACTGCTTTAAACAGAACACAAGCTGCTTTGCAGTCTACTGAAGGAGGTAAGTACTTTTGCAATTTTTCATGGGGTGGGTGTGATTTGTCAGGGGCTGCTTTGCATTAAGAAGTTCTACAAACTGGTTGGGCAGGGTGGCTCATGCCTGTAATCCTAGCACTCTGAGAGGCCAGGGCAGGCAGATCTTTTGAGCTCAGGAGTTCGAGACCAGCCTTAGCAAGAGCGAGACCCCATCTCTACTAAAAAAAATAGAAAGAAATTAGCTGGACAACTAAAAATACATAGAAAAAATTAGCCAGGCATGGTGGTGCATGCCTGTGGTCCCAGCTGCTCGGGAGGCTGAGGCAATAGGATTGCTTGAGCCTAGGAGTTTGAGGTTGCTGTCAGCTAGGCTGACGCCACCGCACTCTAGCCTGGGCAACAGAGTGAGACTCTGTCTCAAAAAAAAAAAAAAAAAAAAAAGTTCTACAAACCTATTTACGTTTATAACCTTGCTACAGTATGTTTAAAAAGCACAAATACCAGAAATGGCCCTATTCAGGTGATAAAGCAATTCAAAATTGCAAAAGAACTGGGAAACTGTGGGATTCTCTCTCAAAATGAATTATCTTCAAACTGATTTACTCATTTATTCACCTAGAACTATACTCGAAAACTTAAGACAGAGTATTTTCTCTTTGCAAAAATTTGTTGTCAATACCAAATTAAGAGATGTAAATCAGGACCTATCCTGATTAACATTTATGTCCTTTAACTACTGTCAAAGAATAAATCAACAGTAAAAGTCCTTCTTTTTGTGACTACAATATAGTTTCAAGTCCCCAAGATTCCCTCTGTTCATTAATTAGCTTGAAATAATTCACTGGAATAATTCTCATTTCTATCTACAAATATAAAGATTTATAAATATATTTGGTATGTTTGCTTTTAGAATATACCATAGAACATTTTATTTTGGAAATTTAATTTTTAATGGAGAATATGGTTCAAAATTCAGAAAGTACAAAAAGTTTGCACTGAACATTCTTGTCCCCTTGTCCAGCAGCCCTAAGATTTTCCTTGTTGAAGGCAATCAGTATTACAAGTTTCTCATACATGCTTCCAGTCCTTCCAACTGCAATCAACTACATATATATTCTTCCCACTTTTGTATGGAGTAGCATCCTCTGCATATTCATTATAACTGCACCACATTTTTCTCACACTATATTGGAGATTATTCTCCTAATATGGAACATTATGCATAAAGAGAATCCTCAATCATCTTTTATAGCTGTAGAGTAGTTCACTGTGTAGGGCTATCAAAATTTATTTAACCAGTCTCAATTAATGGACATTTAGATGTTTCAGATTTTCAGCTATTACAAACAAGCAGCATCAGTATGCTTTAAAATAACAAAACAACAATAAAAAACATACCTCAAATTACCAGCTAAGATACTTACATTTCAGACCCAGATCCATCACAAACTTCTTTTTTTTTTTTTTTTTTTTTGAGACAGAGTCTCGCTCTGTTGCCCAGGTGAGAGTGCTGTGGCATCAGCCTAGCTCATAGCAACCTCAAACTCCTGGGCTCAAGCAATCCTCCTGCCTGAGCCCCTCAAGCAGCTAGGACTACAGGCATGTGGCACCACGCCTGGCTAATTTTTTTTCTATTTTTAGTAGAGACGGGGTCTCACTCTTGCTTAGGCTGGTCTGGAACTCCAGAGCTCAAAAGATCCTCCTACTTTGGCCTCCCAGAGTGCTAGGATTACAGGCAGGAGACACTGCGCCTGGCCCATCACAAACTTAATGTTCAACTCTCCTGGAAAAGCTCTTATGTATGGTCCTTAATTATATCAGTTCATTGCCTTGGCTCAGTCTTACAGTTTCGTCTGTTACATTAGCTCATTCATTGCGTTAATTAAACAATGTCTAAAGTTCTAACAAGTAATTTTACTAAAATGCATAATTATGCGATGGTTAAGTATATACTAACCTGTTATGTGAGACAAGCTGACCTGCAGGTAATCCAAGGCCAGAGAATCAATTACTGCTTGTACGTTGTGTGCATCATCCTCTTGACTCCTGGAAATAGCTATGAGGTCTACGGGGAAAAAAGTCACATAATTTTGTATCTATGAAAGTCCAAGTTTCCATCTCTCTCTGATCAGGCTTCTTAGTAAGCTCTACTGCTACAAAAGTAAGCTCTGCCCAAATACAACAGGCTATAAAGTACAGATAAAGTTAATAAAGCCTGAATTCTACACAGTAGAATCTTTATTGGTTATTTACTGAACTTATTTTTCAATACTGAGTACTGATTGGCTGAATATGGTTGAATATTTGTTATGCCCAACATGTATATAAGCATATTCTACAAAAAGCTCCGTGTAAAGGAAGATAAAGTGGTCTCTAAATTTAAAGAGATGTTAATAGTCTAATAAGGGAGGCAAGACATGAGACTTTTAACCCCGTAACTATGAGTTGCTATCCATGACGGAGGAAAACAAAAAAACCACAGCAGGTGTTCAAAGAGGGTTCTTGTATATGTCATTAAAACGGCCTATTGGGAATTATTGGCATAAAGGTTTAAAAGGTCAGTACAGAGCAGAGTGTAGAAAGATTTTAATTATCAAGTTTGGAGTTTCTCCTCTAGTTTTGAGGAAGATGAACCCTAGAGAAGGATGAGACTAGCACCAAAGATACAAGCTAGAGGTCATCCCATTATTCCAGGAGGTGATGAGGCCACTGACTACATGCTAACAGGACAGGAAGAGAAACTATACAGATCTTATAGTAGTTATGATGATAAACTACACAAAGAAACAGAGGCTGTAGAGGAATCTATGGATAAGGACTCTTGAGATATTTAACCATGAATACTGCAAAATGATGTGGTACCTCTGACAGAAATGAGCAAGTCAGAGCTTACAAGATGATATGATATGTGATTTATTAACTGTCTTCTTGGTAATGTAGGTTCATAAAATAAAAACATCAGTCCTTACCCCTAACACTGGTTAAGTAACAGGATCCAACAAATTTTCAAGTTCCATTGAATTTTTGAACCTTTGAAGGTACATCTACAGAAAGCGTGTGACTTTCACAAGTCACTAGGCATGCTTAAACCATCAAACTGATTCACTCAAGGCTGTTATTATGAGTAGGTTCCATAAAGTATTCATTAAGGTAATGAACATAGAGAAACAAGAAGTAGACAAAGAGAAAATATGAAATTTTATAAATACCAAAAAATTTCACTAAAGGCACTAGAAACTTCTGGCCTATGACATAGACATAATTACTTTCACTTTTAGTACTCTCACCTGGTACCTTTTCTCCCAAAATGGATTGATAAAGAGCAATGAAAACATTAGCATCACAGTCTTCAAGTTTGTGTATCCTCAGGTGTATGTGACATTTATAAAGAAGGTTATTAGCAATGGTTATCCACTCTGTTGGGAAAGAAGGGGGAAAGATTAGTCTTGAATAACACTAGAAAGTCATACACACATTTAAAAAAAAAAAAAAAAGAACCACAACCCTCACCAAAACAGACAATGAACTCTAAGAAGATAAGGAATTTGTTACAGAATTTCAAAGATGCTCTGAGGCATGATTTTTGAAAAGATGTATCTAATTTCTTGGGATGATTTCTAGAGTACTATCATTTCAGTGTAGTTAAAAACTAAAATGCAAACCCAATGTTCACTGTTGCAACCTGAAATTTTGTTTTTTATTTGCTTATGACTGGCCCAGAACTAAATCTTAAGTTATTTGCCAGTAGTTTTTATTTTAAAAGCCTTTCATAGGTGTTTCTAGTTAAAACACAATTGCAAGCAAACAGGAATATGTCATAAACAAGACAGTTTGTTAATGATAATCAAAGGTTACTAGAAACTAATTAATGGGTGTTGCTTCAAAATCCTAATAGTATTGGTCATGTTTTTACACAATTATCTTGTGCAAATCAGGATTTCTCTGGTGCCTAAGTGGTGTTTAACTTAGGTTGCTAAGAACTGGAATAATGACAAAATCAACATGAACGCATTTGCTAGTTTTTCTTTTTTTATATTTGACGTATATGAAAGAAACATGGCAAATACATAAAAATATTCCTAAACTCAGAATTAGCACATTACCAACACTAAGTTTCCTGTGTACCAGTCTCCGCTCCCCCAGATATTGCTGGGATTAGCAACTGTAAGGGTTTCTCGACCAAAGGTAATTTAGAAAGCTTGAAACACGTGTTCCCTGAAATGACTGGTGCTTAAGAGGAAAGTACTTTTATTCAGTTTCAGAGATATCTCCAATATGTTCTGGAAACAAACGGTTGTGTGTTTTCAATGCACATTATCCTCTTCTTCCCATGCCCATTTCTCACAGCTGACCAAACCATGACAGCTGGTTTGTACGCTGTCCTGGAGAAAAGGATGAAAGCGTCCTAGACAACCAAATCAATTCGCTTTTCAAAAGCGGTGCTAGACAAAGCCGGTAACTCTAGAGGGCAGTAAAGAGAAAAAAGCACCTCTAGTCTCCCATGACAGGGGCATGCTAATCCTCAAAACACCAATACGAATGTAGGTACGACCTCAGTCCTCTTAACGCAAGAGCCGAGAGCACCTGCACAGTTGCTAGTATCCCAGAAAAATACAAGTCCGGGTAAGACTCTTCTGACTGCTCTTTATGCAACCAGGATGCGGGTGTCCTGCTGGTCTCCACAAAGGACCCCTCTCTTTCCGACCCCATATCGCAACTCCACGGCCTTGAAGCGAAGAGGGAAACTTAGACCCTATCCAGAGCCCCAGCGACTGCGACTGGGTGTCCGATAGTCATGAGCCCCGCCAGCAGCCCAGACCCAGTTCAGGCGGGACCGAGGCCTTCGGGGAGTTGGACGGCTTCAGTCCACACACACCAGGGCTCCAGGCTGAGACTCACCCGCTTCTGAGCCGGCCATGACGCGGAGACAGGGCACCACCGGACTCCCAGGCAGACGCGCGGGCGACGGTGTCCGGGAAGGGCCGCACGGCGTACAACTGGCACTGAGAGGAGAGAGTATGAACCACAGTGTACGGACCGTGGGGAGACAGAGGGCGGGGCGTTAAAACGGCTTCTCCACGCTGATTGGTCATCAGAGGAGCACTTCCTTTTCACAACACGCGCCTGGGCGGTGGTTTGCGGGTTCTAGACACCACTCTCCGCGGGCAAGAACCCGCTAAAGAATTCTCAGGTCGGTGGTTAAGCCGGTCCAAGCCTGGCCAGTCTCCCGTGGGCATTAGTAGTGCACTTCCGGTGAGCTATTTCGTTATGTATTCTTCCGCCGACGCCAACTTAAGTAGTGCGGTCGGCTCCCCTCGGGTGGGCAGTCACGTGACAGCACCACGCTCCGCCTCCCCGTCTCTTTTGGTAATGGGCGTGAGCGCTCTTTGGAGACGTAAACATCTCCAAGTGGGGAGACTGGGCTGGCCTGTACCAGCTGTTTTATCGTCTTGTTGGACCCAGAAAAGGGCGGAGTGGCTTGCTTGAGGCGTGGAAAGACGAGAAAAAGGTGAAGTCGAGGCAGTGAGGGAGGAGGCATTCCAGTGGTGGGTGGGTCCAGACATGAAAGGGGCGAAAAACGGGCGACTCGGAGAAAGCTGGTGGGGGAGGGGCAAGACCCTGCCGGATTCCGGAACGGCGGCGGGCGTTGCGGCCTCCGCGCAGGGGGCGGGGTGATTAGGTCATAGAGCGGCTCCCAGCATTCTTTGCGGCGCAGGAGGCGGTCCAGAGTATAAAACCGGCTGCCGAATAGCGCCCGGCACCTCATTCATTTCCATCGGTCTCTGGTCGTACAGCTCCGGCTCTTGTCATCGCCCTCCTTCCTCCGCTGCCGCCTCCGCAAGGCTTCGCCGTCGCCGAGGCCACTTCTAGCGACTTGTCGCACCCGATTCTCTCCACTTCGTTCCCCGCCAACCGCAATCATTGACGCCATGTCGGGTTATTCGAGTGACCGAGACCGCGGCCGGGATCGAGGGTGAGTGTGGGAGCTGACATGTCAGGCCCGGCGTGTGGGGGATGGGAGGCCGGTGAGCGAGGCGGCGGGCGGGGGTCGTGCGGTTGGTCATTTCAGCTTATCTTCGGGCCTTCTCAAACGAAGGTTTGCGCCATTTTGATACTCACGTAAAAGCGGTTGTACGGTATTTGCCAGTTAACTGCCCTCAAGCTCGTTTTTTCTTTGGGTGTGGGGGCCGTCGGGGCCTCCGCGATCTAGTAGCTGTTGGGAGAATTCAGAAGAGCGTTTTGTGGGGGCAGGAAAGCGCGGCACTTCCAGGCGGACGAAGGAGCCGCCGTTGGGTACAACCTTTCGAGAGGCATTTTTCGGGGTTGCCAGGAATTCCGTGGGAGCGAGGGGACCGTTTTCAAAGCCATTGATGATGTTGGGGGTAAGGGGTGGCCGGCTCCACCGGCATCGGCCATGTGGCTGAGCCGCGGGTACAAAATGCCGGCCTCGGACATGGCGGCGCCTTTGTTACCCCGCCCGGCGTAGGAGCTCAAAATGGCAGCGTCGAGAAAATGTGGCGCAGAGAGAAATGCGAGACAAAGGGGGAAGCGCCGCCCCAGCGGGAACGCCGCCCGGCCGACTCCGCCCGGGCCGGGACTCCTCCCCCGGTAGTTGCCGGCTCCTCCTTCCCTTTTTCCTCACGTTATATAATTTTGCTGTCGATCGGGAGCTCTACCGCGGGATTCCCCCAACTCGGTTCACTTGCATAAGTGTCCCCGAGAACACCCTTGTTCTGCTCTCGCTGCCTGTGCTGTCCCGTTATCCATTCTTAACACCAAAAGCTCCTTTGCTTGGAAACAGACATAAAAATAACACCGCTGTTAAGCTCCTCCCTTTGCATCATTCTTATCCCAGATGCTTAATTCCTAAAGTGGTAAAGACTGTAGTAGCCACGAGCTTGTCTGTCTTTGTAATCCAAACTTCTGGTGTTTGGGCAGCGAGTTTCCGACCTGATAAATCCTAGGCTAGGCTGTTTACTTGGCCTCAAAAGTGTGTACTTGGGGGACTATGTAAAATGAGATAGACAATGTTAATTGTGGCGGTTGAGAGAAAGACTCACTGAGGACAGTGCTAGGTATACTTCTGAAAGTCTGCTTTCAGTGGTTTTTAATGTGTGCCAACGGATGGTGAATAAATTTGTGTGGAAACCCATGCATTGCTACTTGAAATGTGTATAATCTTTTTTCTTAATTTCAGGTTTGGTGCGCCTCGATTTGGAGGAAGTAGGGCAGGGCCCCTATCTGGAAAGAAGTTTGGAAACCCTGGGGAGAAACTAGTTAAAAAGAAGTGGAATCTTGATGAGCTGCCCAAATTTGAGAAGAATTTTTATCAAGAGCACCCTGATTTGGCTAGGCGCACAGCAGTGAGTAATTTCATGTGGCCTCATCAAGCCATAACTCAGTAATGGCTTTTAGTAAATCAGAATTTGACGAGTATTTTATAAATGACTTAATTTTGATGATTGCACTTCATAGTTGGGGAAGAGGTGGTACTCACTTTTGGAAACTGGTGGCTTTGAATTTTCTACTTAAAACAGTTGAGTATAGTAGAATAGGTGGGTCATGTGCTATATAAAGGGTTTTCATGTGTGGTTCTAGATAAAACGTAGAGCACTTGTTAAACTTAGAGGTATACCAGTGGCAGGTTTAGTTAGGAATGGTTGTCATGAGACTTAAGATTATTAAAATTTGTTTTGCAGCAAGAGGTGGAAACATACAGAAGAAGCAAGGAAATTACAGTTAGAGGTCACAATTGCCCAAAGCCAGTTCTGAATTTTTATGAAGCAAACTTTCCTGGTAAATGCTAGTTTTGAGTCTGCCCTTACACTTTTGTTTCTCCCTTTCTCTTGGCATTACTAATTCTTACTAAATTGCTGTCACTAATTACAGCAAATGTCATGGACGTGATTGCAAGACAGAACTTCACTGAACCCACTGCTATTCAAGCTCAGGGATGGCCGGTTGCTCTAAGTGGATTGGATATGGTTGGAGTGGCACAAACTGGATCTGGGAAAACATTGTCTGTAAGTTTGGGAGAATTCTTGAGTTAATCTGATACATGCAACAGAAAATAAAATGGGAATGAAAAGAAACCAGTGTATTAATATAATTTCTGTTGTTCTCACCCTAAATAGTATTTGCTGCCTGCCATTGTCCACATCAATCATCAGCCATTCCTAGAGAGAGGCGATGGGCCTATTGTAAGTGTGTATATATCTTACATTTTTGGCTAGAAGTGTAACGTAGAGATGTATAGGATACGTGGCAAAAGATGTAATTTTGTGGTTTTTATAGAGACGTTAGTAGTTTCACGCGTTGTAGCTGGAACTGCTTTGGTTATCAGACAATAAACACAAAGAAAGGACCTGCTGGTATAATAAATTAGTAATTTAAAAGTAGTATCTAGATCTGTGCTAAAAAAAACCTGTTCCTCTTTCCTTAGTGCTTGGTGCTGGCACCAACTCGGGAACTGGCCCAACAAGTGCAGCAAGTAGCTGCTGAATACTGTAGAGCATGTCGCTTGAAATCGACTTGCATCTATGGTGGTGCTCCCAAGGGACCACAAATACGTGATTTGGAAAGAGGTATTTAATAAAAAAGATTTTGTTTGTCACTGATGGTGCTAAAAATTGTAGATGTTGTAGTTACGCTTTTGTGTTTAATTGAAGGTGTAGAAATCTGTATTGCAACACCTGGAAGGCTGATTGACTTTTTAGAGTGTGGGAAAACCAACCTGAGAAGAACTACCTACCTTGTCCTTGATGAAGCAGATAGAATGCTTGATATGGGCTTCGAGCCCCAAATAAGGAAGATTGTGGATCAGATAAGAGTAAGTGTCCTTAAATGTGATAACTTTTCAAACTGAGTTCTAAATTCACTTTTAGAGTATAATGCTAATTTTCTTCCCCAAAATCTGTTAGCCTGATAGGCAAACCCTAATGTGGAGTGCGACTTGGCCAAAAGAAGTAAGACAGCTTGCCGAAGATTTCCTGAAAGACTATATTCATATAAACATTGGTGCACTAGAACTAAGTGCAAACCACAACATTCTTCAGATTGTGGATGTATGTCATGATGTAGAAAAAGATGAAAAGTAAGTTTTATTAACTCTTAAAAACAACTTTGCTATACAAGTTGAGGAGTAATTATTTTGTGCATTTTCTTAAGTGATTTCAGTTGGCATGCTTTGTTTAAAATTAGCCTGCCAGTCCTTCTGAAAATCTCTTGAATCTGCCAGATAATTGGCTATCCTCACTGATAGCATTCCCATAGGAAAAGGAATTCATGTGTACCCTAAGTTTACTCGGGGACTAAGCGTAAAATTGCTTGATAACTGGTCTTGCAGGTGTTTCTTCTTTGACTTTTAGTCCTGTTAATTGGACTTAATGTTTCACTGACCATAAATTTTTGGCCACAATCATTTACTACTTTTAAAATTCACAGTTTTTCCTTTCTCTCTAGACTTATTCGTCTAATGGAAGAGATCATGAGTGAGAAGGAAAATAAAACCATTGTTTTTGTGGAAACCAAAAGAAGATGTGATGAGCTTACTAGAAAAATGAGGAGAGATGGGTATGTAGCTTTCCTCTGTGGAAGGAGATGTATTAGAACTGAGTTCAGGAAAGGGCAAACTTAAATCAGGAGCAATGGATTTTAAGTTTTATGAATGGGGATCATCTAAGTATAAGTAATACAACTGTTCTTTAATTTAGGTGGCCTGCCATGGGTATTCATGGCGACAAGAGTCAACAGGAACGTGACTGGGTTCTAAATGGTAACTATTCCAAATGATGTTTTTTTCTTTAACCTAGAACTCTGCTCAGATAATTGATCATATATATGTCTTCTTTTGCAGAATTCAAACATGGAAAAGCTCCTATTCTGATTGCTACAGATGTGGCCTCCCGCGGGCTAGGTTAGTACAAACTCGCATTCATGGCTTGGTTTCCCAGAAGATCTCCATATAATTTTTTAAAGAAAGTTTATTGCTTTCTTTAACCTCTGCATTTTTTTCTAAGTTTTTTTCATATAAAGGTGCAGTCTTTGTGGCAAGGCCTAGGCATGACAATCGGAGGACTCGAGGGGGATGGAGGACTAGTGATCGGCTGGCTGCATCCAGTCGATTAGAGAGGTGAAAAGCTGAAAGTGTGCCAGTAATCTTCAAAAGGCAGAACATACCACCTCTGCCCCGTAAACTGTTCTCTCCGGGGGAAAAAAATGGAAGTTGCCCTCACAGTTCACTGCCGTGGTATTTCTTCTGTCCCATGCTTTGCATGACTGCCATGGTACAGCATTGTTTCAAACTGTTGACTGTGATCTGTGGGTCTTTGAGTTTCAGTGAGTTTGCTGAAATGTCGAAGAAATATTTCCAAACTACAATGTTCAATGAAATTTTTGTTCAAGTTTGAAATGGAGAGAGCAGCTTTAAAAGGTGCTAAGCCTTTTACCAATTGGTGAGTACTGGCACATGAGATCTAGAGCAGGAGCAACTTCTCACACTAAGTCAGTGGGAAAAGAAAGCAGTGCTTTGAAAGTTCCTCCCTCACCTACACAGTAGTCGTCATGTCGAGACCTGCCAGAGAGAGACACATTCTCAAGTGAATCCTGGCTTCTTGGAAGCGCTTGCCTAGACGAGACACAGTGCATAAAAACAACTTTTGGGGGACAGGTATGTTTTTCTTGCAGCTGCGGTTGTAAGGTCTTGGCAAGACAAGCAGTGTGGCCAGAATTCTGAACTTCTGACGAATGTGTAATGCAAAGGACCTTGTTGTATATTTTTAAGGGTCCTCAAAATGAGCACATGAAGAGATTGCTGTGAAACTTTAAGTGGCCCTACTGCGCAGAAGCATTCAGATGTCACTTGATGATCTGTAAGGGGACTTGCTGATATGGGAAATGCGCTAGGGAATACACATTCCTTTTCACAGGCTTTATCACTGGGTGGGTGAAGACTTACACAGATGACATGTGCTTTTTTTTTCCTTCTTTTTTCAACCCAATGGTATTCCTACAAGGAATGGATAACCATTTTAACTGTATTTTTTGCAGCCCGTACCTTCTTGGGGATACAATTGTCTAACTTTTTATTTTTGGTCTGGCTGTTGTGGTGTGCAAAACTCCGTACATTGCTATTTTGCCACACTGCAACACCTTTCAGATGTGGAAGATGTGAAATTTGTCATCAATTATGACTACCCTAACTCCTCAGAGGATTATATTCATCGAATTGGAAGAACTGCTCGCAGTACCAAAACAGGCACAGCATACACTTTCTTTACACCCAATAACATAAAGCAAGTAAGCGACCTTATCTCTGTGCTTCGTGAAGCTAATCAAGCAATTAATCCCAAGTTGCTTCAGTTGGTGGAAGACAGAGGTTCAGGTAAGACTAACTTTTGATAAGAAATTTGGTCATTTTGAGTCACATCATTGTCTACAAATCCATTTAAGTGGGATTATTGGAGGGTGAGTAAAATCTTCGGTGTAAAACTTAAGCTGAGAAATTGTATAAACATTTCATACTTAGTTCTATCTGATTTTTTTTCTGTGTTTAGGGTATGCAATGATTTGTGCCACAGACATAATTCTAATTCGCAATTATTTTCTTGACAGGTCGTTCCAGGGGTAGAGGAGGCATGAAGGATGACCGTCGGGACAGATACTCTGCGGGCAAAAGGGGTGGATTTAACACCTTTAGAGATAGGGAAAATTATGACAGAGGTTATTCTAGCCTGCTTAAGAGAGATTTTGGGGCAAAAACTCAGAATGGTGTTTACAGTACTGCAAATTACACCAATGGGAGCTTTGGGAGTAATTTTGTGTCTGCTGGTATACAGACCAGTTTTAGGACTGGTAATCCAACAGGGACTTACCAGAATGGTTATGATAGCACTCAGCAGTATGGAAGTAATGTTCCCAATATGCACAATGGTATGAACCAACAGGCATATGCATATCCTGCTACTGCAGCCGCACCTATGATTGGTTATCCAATGCCAACCGGATACTCTCAATAAGACTTTAGAAGTATATGTAAATGTCTGTTTTTCATAATTGCTCTTTATATTGTGTGTTACCAGACAAGATAGTTATTTAAGAAACATGGGAAATGCAGAAATGACTGCAGTGCAGCAGTAATTATGGTGCACTTTTTCGCTATTTAAGTTGGATATTTCTCTACATTCCTGAAACAATTTTTAGGTTTTTTTTGTACTAGAAAATGCAGGCAGTGTTTTCACAAAAGTAAATGTACAGTGATTTGAAATACAATAAATGAAGGCAATGCATGGCCTTCCAATAAAAAATATTTGAAGACTGAATTAAGTGGAAATTGTACTTTATTTTACATATGCTATGTAAAACTTTGCTTAGATGGTTTGTTTTGTTTTTTTTTTTTAACTCATAAAAACTAAACGACTGTTCTTTCCATTCTTTAATTTAGGAGGTTGGGAGTGGGGGGAATCAGCAGACCCTTTACAATAACCTGTTTATATTGCCAGAATTAAAATGGATTGGTTTAGGTGAATTTTAATTACAGGCTAAATTGCATAAAAGTTTTATCAGCTCCCAACAAGAGAGTCACTTTTATAGCCAGTTTTCCTTATTTCTTAATATGGTTAAATGAGAGCTAGCAAAATAGATACAAAATCAGTTGTATAATATGAGAACAACTTTTTCAAGAGATTTATATTCATGCTCTTGACTATGTTGTGAATTACTGAAACGTTGAACAAAGCCAAAACACTAATTTAGACCTTCAAGATGTCCCAACAGCCAAGTTCAAGTCTCTAATGGACTGAATTTGCACAATATCCTTAGTGCAGGTTACTTGCAGATCCTAGTCTTCACAGGCTCCCTGGGGCTCGTTAGTCACACTGGAAGTCATGAATGTCTTTCCAATAATTCAGGGAATTTTAGAGATCTCCAAAACTGAGATCTACTCATACAGACTAACACAAGGAAAAAAACCTCATTAAAAGTAATGGTTAATCAGGAGGCAGTATAACCAAAAGCACAGCAAATAAAAGTCTTCATGTTAGGAGGTTCAACATTGGTTTATTGCAAGATAGATCCAGGGGATAGCTGTAGATTTAACTTTGGCTCACCAACGTTAACTTTCTAATCTTTTATTTCAGCAATAGCTAGAAATAGGTCTGAATGTCTTCCCAGAGAGTCTGGTATGTGTGTTTTGCCAGAAGAGAGGTCGTAGGAGATCTTATTTAAATTCTGATTACTAAACTGAGGCTTTAATGTTAATGCCTTATGTCTAAAATGTAAAATTAGGATTTGTTGGGGGTTGGGGCTAGGATGAGAAGTGGTATTTCTAGGACTTAATACATTGAAATCTAATTCAGCCTCTAGTAGCCTGAATGGTTTTCAATGGCATGGTTAAATCAAATTCATGGTTTTTAACTTAGAAGAAACTTTTGGGGTAGGAGCATTTATTACATATTTTACTGTTTAATGTCTTAACGTGGGCCTTTTAATTTGTAAACACTGAAATTGTGGGGCTGTGGAAAACATTTACCTATTTACCTTTGAAGTTTTAAAAGACAGTCCACTTTTTAGCATGTGTGTTGTGTCCAGCCTGTGGTTGTCTTAATAAATATGAATTTTCTCCCCATTCTCTCTTTTATTTATTTGCGTAATAAGCCTTTTCCCCTGGTGGGAATTTCTGAGTGTGAAAAACACGTGGTAATAGTACCCAGCTTTGCAGTTACTGTAACTGCTTTCCAGCAATACTGTACCACTTTCTAGATTCACTTTTTTTTAAACCGTTATATGTACTTAAGGAATTCTGAGCCCGTCCTACAGCACGTTCGCCATGACCAAAAACTCCTTTATTAACTCCGTTACAAAGCTATTACCCTTTTCTCATAAACTGCCCCTTCCTGGCAGTCTAATGCTTTTTCCTTTCTCCTAGGCTATTAATCTTTCAAGTTTCCTATACCCACTTTAAAGAGAAGCTAGAGCAGGGAATCATGGGCCATACCGCTTCTCCACTACCTGAACAATTTTCTTAAGGTCTCTTCCTGTTTAGATGGAGATTGTAAAGTCAAGTCTGCCAGGTAATCATGGGTCTCTATTTTCAGCGCTCAAGTCTCACTGCATGTTTTGAGGAACCGGTGGAAGGGTCCTCTGGTAGAAGAAACTAGGGCCTAGTGGTTCTTTGTATCACCAGGAGAGCCTGTTTAAAACGTTGCGGCGGTTGGGGGAGCCCTCAGCAGTTCGTTTTTAATGCATTCCCAGGTGATGTAAGTGTTGCTGACTGGGCCTGCCCTTTCGGAGCCATTGCGGCATGCAGTACCCTAACCCCGTTACACAGCGCCACAGCCCCAGCGCACCGAGAGGTTAAGCTTCAAGAGGCCTGATGGCAGCAATGCTGCCTAGAGTTATGAAGGCCTTTATGGTCGTCAAACCACCATAAAGTACTAAAACTTTGTTTTGAAATAGGAACCAAACTTTATTTTCGTGACACTTTAGACTGAAAAATGTGTATTTAAATGGTGACTGGGCAAACACCGAATTATTTTGATAGTTAATCTGGATTGCCAAGAAACTAAGAAAGGTAAAGCTAAACAGTGGCCATGGCACGGTAAATGAAAAGTAGATGGGGGTAACTTTTATCGGTGCTTAAGAGGAAAAGGATCGGCAACTGGGGGGTTGGGAGGAGCGGCGCGAGACGAAGAGTAAGTTAGCAGAGAAAGGCCATTACAGACCGCACCACCCATGGCGGGCGGGGGGAGGCTGGGGAGGCCACAGCCGGAAAGCACAGACGCACTTCCGGGGCGGGGCCTGCCGCCCACGTGCACGCTCACTTCCGTCGCGCCTGATCCGTCGCCGCTATCCGCTCTGCTGCCGTTGTGGCGGTTTATTGGGATCAGCCGACTGATGGAAGCTTGCGCTCTTTAACTCTTGAAGGAGATGCGCTCTCGTGCAGCAGTTAGAGCCTGCCATAAAGTCTGCAGGTGCCTGCTGTCTGGGTTTGGCGGGCGAGTAGATGGGGGGCAGCCGGAGCAGTTGACGGAAAGCAGTAGCTCTCGCGGAGGGCACTTGGGATCGCACGCTGAGCTCCCCCGGGACAGCGAGCCGACCGAAGCCCCCGAGTCTGGAGGGGGAAGCGAGGAGCTGTTAGAGATCTGTCAGAGAAGGCATTTCCTAAGTGGAACCAAGAGGCAGCTTAGCCGAGATTCTCTTCTGAGCGGGTGCCACCCTGGCTTTGGACCCTTGGGCATAGAGTTGCGGAAGAATCTTGCCTCAGAATGGTGGTCCTCGGTGGTGGTGTTCAGGGAACACGTCTTCCCTGTGGACGCCCTCCACCACGAACCAGGCCCTTCACTGCCCGGGGACAGTGCCTTCAGGTTAGTTTCTGCAGAAACGCTACGAGAAATCTTGCAAGACAAAGAGCTGAGTAAGGAACAGCTAGTAGCTTTTCTTGAGAACTTATTAAAAACTTCTGGGAAACTACGGGAGAACCTTTTTCACGGTATGCTTCACGATTTCATACTTCAAAACAAGTATCGGGTGGAAAGACAATCTCACTCGATATGGGGGATTGCAAGTGGCACTTTTTTCCCATGCAAGGGAAACCTTTTTGCAGTAGTCGAGTATATTAATAGTGCTCTCCCCTGGAGAAAATTGGTCCATGAATCAGTTTCTTAAAGAATCTGTCCAGAGATCTTCAGCGCTCTGTCTTGGGACCTGGGAATTATATGGGGCACCCATATAGTTTTAGAGTTCAGTTGAGTAGCCCTAGAATTAGGACCTCAATTCAATCCTGTGTTTGAACAATTTGTTCATTGTTACCAAAATGGTTACAAGTACTTCCAGAATTACTCTTCAGTTTTACACATAATTAACTAATCAAGAGCTCATTTTTCTAGACCAAAAGGAAAATATCCTCCCTCCATTTTTCTTACTAAACGTAATTTACAACCTGTTGTTTGAAGATCTCTCTAGGTAATTTTTGAGCCTGCCAAATAATAGAACTAATCAAGCTTTATGAGTGATTTTTGGGTGAATACACAGTAATTTGAGGGCATCATTTGCCTTTAAAGTCAACACAATTGCAGAGATTCTGAAAAAAATTCAGGTTCTTTACAGGACAGACTCGCTGCAGGTGTTTGCAAAATACTGCCCTTGCCATTTTACTCTTACAAAGTAACTTAAAATAACCTGAATGTTCTTGGTTCTGAGAATTCAGTGCCTTTTAAAGATTTCCTTAATGAAATAAAGTAAAACAAACGGGTGATAAAGGTGACACTTTGGATTTGTAGTACTTAAATTATTCCATGATGGCTTTATTTTGATGGAGTTAAATCACTGTCTGCTCATTTACCGTGGCCCGAAACAAATCAGTCTTTTCTTCTCTATCACTGTTGAATGAAATCACCATCTTCCCAGTTGCACAGACTTTGAAAATGAGATTTAGCTCTTTTAGGTATCCATTTATTCTATTGATGTGGCAAGCATTTTCTCACCTTCAGGAAACTTAAACTGACCTAATTGCCAAATCCTTTGGTTGTCTAGAGCAAATCCCTGCTCTCTTTAGTCCAAGTCTGAACTGTTGTAGTAGCCTCTACTTATGAATAGCTTTTTAAAATTCTCAGCCATTATGTCTCCAAATATTGTTACTGCCCCATTCTCCATCTTCTGTCCTTCTGTGACTAATTACACACGTTAGACCTTCCCCCCATCTTGTCATCATCCGACAAGATGTGGAAAATTAATCATTAATGTGTGATTAATGGACCCATTAATCACGTTTTAAGGTCCCTATCTAATAGCTGAAAACTGTCTGTTTCTAGTATCTGTTTTTCTCTGGGCTTTTGGTCATTTTGACTTTTATACTGATACTCTACGTAATTTGTGTATGAAAAATTATAGGGATAAATTGAAACTTTGGTTGGTGGTTTCTTTTTCCTGGGAGGATTTACTTTTGCTTCTGACAGACAGCTAGAGTGGGGACATAGCTTCTTTTTGTTTTGAGACAGAGTCTCACTTTTTTGCGTGGGCTAGAGTGAGTGCCGTGGCGTCATCCTAGCTCACAGCAACCTCAAACTCCTGGGCTCAAGCAATCCTTCTGCCTCAGCCTCCCCAGTAGCTGGGACTACAGGCATGCGCCAGCATGCCCGGCTAATTTTTTCTATATATTTTTAGTTGTACGATTAATTTCTTTCTATTTTTAGTAGAGATGGGGTCTTGCTCTTGCTCAGGCTGGTTTCGAACTTCTGAGCTCAAACAATCCGCTCGCCTCAGCCTCCCAGAGTGCTAGGATTACCGCTGTGAGCCACCGCGCCGGCCTGGGACATAGGTTCTTAATACAATCAGGGATTACACTGATTAGAGGCTGAGCTTCAGTCTTTTCCACTTCAGCTCTGTTCAAGTACAGTGTAGCCCTTTAAATGCCCCAAATGAAAGCCTAGGGTGTATCAGTACAATTTTTTGTACCTCCCCAGCCCATAATATGGCAGGAAGTTCTACTTAGCATTTCAGCTTCTCAGCTCTGGTATTTGAGAATTGGAAAAGCTCCACTAATGATGAGTTCACCTCTTTGCTCTTCCCTGCTTTCAAAATTTTGGACCCTCAAGTTCCTGGCTGCCTTGGTACCTCTCCTGTGGCTTTAAACAGATTTTAAAAAAAAATTTTTGGACCAGTTTTTCTTAACAGCTTCTCTACTCAAATCAAGTAACTTTCGAACACAGAGCTGTCATTTAATGGGATGTGGTCTAAGTGCATAAAGAACTACAAAGAGATTTTGCACTTTTCTTAGATTCATTCAAAGTAGAAATGTTGGAATTACAATTCTGAAACTATTTCGTGTGTATTATAGGATAAATAAAACAGGTTAATGTTGATCTCCACTGTATAAGAAAAGATAAGAATATAAAAGAAGGCAAGGATAAAATACTATTAAATCTGAACTGATAATATCAGTATGAACTCATGATTTTAAAAAATATATGTATTTCCTTCCTTCATCGAAAGGGCTTAGAATCAATGACAGCAGCCATGAGCACACCACATGTGAGACACTGTTTCAAAAAAAAAAATCAGCCATATGTTAGATGATATTGTGGTATTATGGTTAACTTTTTAATGGTGTAATAATGGTATACAGAGAATGTTTTTATTTTTAGATGATGCATGCTGAAGTGTTTGGGAGTGAAAAAGAAAAAACGTGGCAAAACGTTAATAATTGATGAATCTAGATGAAGGGTCTACAGGTGTTCATTGTATATAGGTATTCTTCCAGTTTTCTTGTAGATTTGAAAATCTTCAAATTAAAATGTTGGGGAAGAACTACCTAAAATTAAGTGATGATCAATTAGGATCTTTCTTTATAGCTCCATGCTACTTGTACTGCTGTATTAACATTATTATACTATAAATTTGTCTATAAATTGACAAAAATGATTTGGGTTTATGGAACAGATTTATATAATGATTGATTTATCTTTTGACAGGTGCCTTGGAGCACTATGTAAATTGCCTGGAGCTGGTAAACAAGAGGCTACCTTATGGCCTTGCTCAGATTGGAGTGTGTTTTCATCCTGTTTCTGACACGAAGCAGATACCTGATGGTGTTAAAAGGTACAAAAAGTGGCAAATAACTTGGCCTTGTATTTAAATAGTCAAGAATCAGGCCGGGCGCGGTGGCTCACGCCTGTAATCCTAGCTCTCTGGGAGACCGAGGCGGGCGGATTGTTTGAGCTCAGGAGTTCGAGACCAGCCTGAGCAAGAGCGAGACCCCATCTCTACTAAAAATAGAAAGAAATTAATTG
>CAUYSK010043270.1:0-22986 GCA_963575035.1 Avahi laniger
TATATTTTTAGCTGTCCAATTAATTTCTTTCTATTTTTTGGTAGAGATGGGGTCTCGCTCTTGCTCAGGCTGGTCTCGAAGTCCTGAGCTCAGAACGATCCGCCCACCTCGGCCTCCCAGAGTGCTAGGATTACAGGCGTGAGCCACCGAGCCCGGCTGTATTTGTGTTTTTAAACCTCTTTTCCTGATTGAATTAACTATTGTGGTTTTTTTTTTTTTCTAGTTTTCCCAACATCTGATTTTTCAAAGATTTTATCTACCTATCTCTATCTATTTCCAAGTAGCTAGGACTACAGGCACACACCATGCTGCCTGGCTAAATTCTTTTTTTTTTTTAATTTTTTTGTAGAGATGAAGTCTCACTATGTTGCCCAAGCTGGTCTCAAACTCCTGGCCTCAAGTAATCCTCCTGCCTCAGCCTCCCAAAGTGCTGGGATTACAGGTGTGAGCCACCATACGCAGCCTCTGAATTATTTTAATACTATTTTTATTTCTTAATTCATTAATTTTTACTTTTATCTTTATTTCTTTTCTTCTCTTTTGTTTCAGGTTTTCTTCTTCCAGCTTTTTTAGTTGAATATTTAATTAATTTATTTTCATTTTTACTGCTTTAAGTATGTAAGGATATGAATTTTCCTCTGGACATTTTTATAAAGCAAATATAACACCAATATCTTAAAGAATGTACCAAAAAAGAAAATTATAGACTAATCTCACTTGCAAACATCAATGGAAAAGTACTAAATTTTTAAAGTATTGGTAATCAGAATGTATGGACATTTAAAAAAAATGATCTGGTACAATTTATTCTAGGAATACAAAGATGGTTCAATGGATTAGGAAATCCATTAATACAGTACTCCCTCCTTATCCTCAGGGGATACATTCCAAGATCCCAAGTGGATGCCTGAAAGCACAGATAGTACTGATCCCTATATATACTATACATACATATGATAAAGTTTAATTTATGAATTAGGTACCATAAGAGATTAACAACAATAAAATAAAATAGAACAATTATAACAATATGCTGCAATAAAAGTTATATGAATGTAGTCTCTCAAAATATTTTATCGTACTATATTCACCTATTTGGATGCAGTGGTTGACCACAAGTAGTAACTGAAATCATGGAAAGCAAAACCTCAGATAAGAAGGGGTACTGCTGTATAATATACACATTAGTAAATCTAAGGAGTGAGAAAAATATACAATCTCCTCCAAAGATACTGAAAAGACCTTCGAAACTCAACACTCATTTCTGATTAAACACTTAAAATAGAAATCAATGGATACTTCTTTAACATGATGAAGTATATACACCTCAACCTTAAAGCTAGCATCTAATTTAACAAGGAAACATTAACAACATTCTTGTTGGAACAAGAAAAAAATATCTACTACCTCCATTATTTAAAATTATATTACAGTTATCAGGAAACACCATCAGGCAAGAAAAAACAGTAATGGAATGAGAACTGGAAAGGAAGATTTAAATGTTCACTATTTGCAGATGATGTGATGGTAAAGCCAAATAATCTAGGGGAATCAACTAATAATGATGACTTGATTAGGTAGAAGATATTTTAAACCAATAAAAAATACATGTATGTATACATGAATACAAAATAATGAAAGAACTCATTTAAAATAGCAACAAAAAGGTAAAGTATTTATGAAAAACCAAGAACACTGAGTTAACAAATGGAGCCAAATATCTTGTTCTTTCACAGGACAGTTTAACATCATAAAGATGTTAACCCTCCTTAATATATACATTTAAGTTTAATAGAATTTCAATAAAAAATGCAAATGGGAGGCTAGCAAAGCCAGACAACTTCATTCTAAAGTTCATATGGAAATAAAAACAAGAATAGCCAGTAAACCCTGAAAAAGAAGTATAATGAGAACAGCCTTGTAATAACACATATTAAAACACACAATGAAAAGTCAATTATTAAAATAGTGCAGAAAGAACACATGAATAGACCAGGCGTGGTGGCTCATGCCTGTAATCCTAGCACTCTGCAAGGCTGAGGTGAGAGGATATGAGCTCAGGAGTTCCAAACCAGCCTGAGCAAGAGAGAGATCCCATCTCTACTAAAAATAGAAAAATTAGCCAGGAGTCATGGGGTGTGCCTGTAGTCCCAGCTACTTGGGAGGCTGAGGCAAGAGGATCGCTTCAGCCCAGGAGTTCGAGGTTGCAGATGACACCACTGCACTCTACCCAGGGCAACAGAGACTCTGTCTTAAAAAAAAAAAAAAAAAAAAGGAACACGTGAATATAGTGTTAAAACAATGGAAAAGACTAGAATGCCCAGAAAGAGATACACATAGGAATTTAAAATATGATTTTATATATGATCAAGGTGACATCTCAAATCCCTAGGCAAAGGGTTAGGTAATTTTTAATTAATGATTTTCAAAGATGGACAGTCATTTGGAAGCAGATAAAATTTGATCCATAATGCAAACATATCAGAATAAAGTGCAAATGGATTAAAGATTTAAGGATTAAAATGAATACTTAAAAATATTAGAAGAAAATATGGAAAGTATTCATTTACAACCTAGGAGAGGAGAAAGTCTATGAAGCAAAACCCAGAAGCATACAACTATTAAAGTGGACTATATTAAAATTAAAAACTTTACATGACCAAAAAGCAATAATGACCACAACACTATAAGCAACCAATCACAGTTATATACAATAGCAAGGATGACTCTCATGACATATTAATACCATTTATATAAAGTTTATAAATAAGTAACAAGTCAAAATATGATGTCAGAAGTCAAAATATTGAGTACCTTTGAGAAGGTTCGGAGATGGTAATTAGGACAGAGCACAAAGGAGCTGATGGAAAACTGGTATGATCAGTTTCTTGAACTAGGTTCTTAAAAATCAAGATGAAAGGCACAGATTTCATCTTTATACTAATACTAAGATAAGGATTAACATTTTCCCAACTTCAGAGATGATGAAAGGCAAGCACAAGGAGGTTAAGTAATTTGTCCAGAGCACACAGTTGATAACTGCTGGGACCATGATTTTAACCTGGGCCAACTAACTCTAAAGCCAGCACTCTTAACAAACCTTCTTAGGCATCGAAGATAACAAATACAACATCAGCAACAATATGAAACAGTATGATTAGTCTTGGGAATTATAAACAGTCTAATCCTTTTCATCACCATACAGCCTTCCTTATTTACAAGAACTTGATTATGTCACTCCAGTGTAAACCCTATGAAGGCAGGAACTACGTCTTTTTTACCACTCACTGTATTATATCCTGTGCAACTAGCATACTGCCTTGAACATACTACTTGGTGAATAAATAATTGTTTCATAAACAAATTACAGATTCATTTTGCACATTAAATAAATGTTTGAGATAATGGGGAAAAAATTAAGATCAAAACCCAAACGGAAAAATTGATGTAAGACAGAAACAAACAGTTCACATAAAAGGAAACACAGCTTTGAAACATGAAAATCTGCTCATCATCATTCCTAATAAAAGGAATACAAATTAAAGCTACACTAAGATACCATTTTCACCAATCAGAATGAGGTGTTAATATTCTCTGTTGATGGGGCTATAGGGAAACAGAAATTTCCACGTATTACTGAAAGGAATGCTAACTGGTAGGACTCCAACAGAGAGGAATTTAATGATACATAACAAACTAATGTATGCATTTAACATTAGCCAAACAATGTTGCTTCAAAGAATCTACCCTGAAACCACACTTCCATAAATACAGAGTAAGGCAAATGGCAGTTTATTCATGATCCATTATTTGAAACGGCAAACGACTAGAAATAACCTAAATGCCATGAAAACCAAACTGATCAAATAAACTACCATACAGACCAGTGTTGATTCACACATGGTCAACCACCAGCTCCTGGGGAGTGACGAGAGTGCCAGGATTTGTAGCCTTTGCTGTGAAAATACTCCCACTATGGCTACTTCCAGGCTACAGACATGGAACTGAACATGTAATTGGAACCAGATGCACAGAAGCACATCATTATATATAGTATTTTCACCATACAAATATAACGATTGCATAACCTTAAGAGTAAAGATATTAAAATGTAGTAAAATAATTAGAAAGTAATGAGTTTTGAATATCTTTATTTTTAATATTGTTATGGACTGAACTATGTCCCCTCCAAAATAGTATCTTAAAGCCCTAACCTCCAATGTAAACTGTATTTGGAGATAGGGAGATAATTAAGGTTAAATAAAGTCATAACGGTAGGGGCTCTAATCCAACAGGACTGGTGCTCTTATAAGATGAAGAAACACCAGAAATCCATAAATACAGAGTAAAGCAGATACCAGTTTATTCATGATCCAGAGAGCTCCCTCTCTTTTTCCCATCTGCACACGGAGGAATGGTCAGGTAAGTACACAGCAAGAAGGCAGTGGTCTCTAAGTTAGGAGAGGCCTCACCAGAAATCAATCCTGATGGCACCTTGATCTTACACTTACGGCCTCCAGAACTATGAAAATATAAATTTCTGTGGTTTAAGCCACACAATCTGTGGTATTTTCTTATAGGAATTATAGCAGACTAATATAAATATAATTTACATATAAGTTTCTATAATTTAATTTTTAATAATGGGTCTTTTTAATAGCCAGTTCACAAAATTCCTGAAAATTTAACTATGCAGCCACAAAAAAGAAAAAGGTCTATATATGTAGATAGATAGGGAATGGTTTCCAAGATATACCATGAAGTGAAAAATGGAAGATGCAAAACAATACATACCATTATTCTGTCTTTTGTATAAAAAAAGGGAAACTAACAATGAAGTATTTCCTTAATTAAAAAAAAAAAAAAAACAGGAAACAATAAGAATTGAAATGATAGCTATAAACAATGTGTAAGAACCAAGAGGAGAAAATAAAAATTAGAGCTAAACTTCTCTGAGTGTATTTTTTAATGTACATTTTACTTTTGAGCCTTATGTTTAAATTCAAAAATAAACTAAATTGAAATTAACCTTAAAATTATATATAAACAAGATAACCATTTCTAAGCTAAGAGTTAACAGCTTGAAAAATCATATCTGAAACCCCTCTCCAACTTCCAAAAAAGAAAATTCAAAAGAGGAATCATTCTGGTAGCACTTACCATTATATATAAAACCATAAGTTTATTTCCAACAATCTACATATACAGATGCTCTTCGACTTACCATGGCATTATCTCAATAAACTTTTAACTTAAGGATACTTAAAAGTATCCTAAGTCAAAAGTGCATTTTAAGATGATTTAAAGTCAGGATGGTTTACCGAGACTGAACCCCATCATAATTCAAGGAGCACACTGAATGAGTATTGCTTCTGCACCACTGTAAAGCTGAACCAAGTCAGGGACAATCTATACTTCAGAATTCATTTGAGGCTGGTCATCTACATGATATGATGACGATAATGGAATTAAAAGTGATTCCAAGATAAATCTGGTTAATATATGCTGTTAAACTATTACAGCACTTTCAAATACATTCTAAGAATACCGAATTTTGATTAGAACATGAATTACCTGTTTGTATTCACTCACACAACTTTGACAGCAAAATCTTTTCTGCTGACCGTCAATCACCAGAACATTGTTTCCAGCACCTTTACTGGGCAAGTACTCTCCACACTGTTCACAGCAATTCATTATTAGACCATTGGCCATTCTATATCTATTAAAGCAGTGGTCGCTGCACAGTTTATGAGTCATATTTTTAAAGCTAACTTCATGGCGAATCTAAAAGAAAAATAATAAACAAAATATTAAAAACCAAATCAGTCTGACGTAGGTGTTCCAACAGAAACAAAAATGCCTCAACCAGGCTTGTTTGGGGAAGAGGAAAAACAAAGTACATTTCATAATTCTTTAAACTGTTTTTATACAGACAGGAACACATGTATGGCAATGAAAAAATAAAAAAGTCCATCAGTGATATCACTACAAATTTTTCCAGAGGTATCAAAAACTGATAGAAAACAACCAACTTTGGATGGTAGTTATATTGAATTTCATAAACAAACTGACTGAAAATCTTTAGACAAATTCAACAAAAACTATAAATAAAGTACATTAGAAAAAGGAGGAGAGGGAGAACCAATATTATAAATAATTCAAATGAGGTATGTATAAACAGATTACTTTGTAATACCATATTAATGATGTAAAAATATTCCCTCTACTTGTTCTATTTCTCAGAAAGATTATTTGTAGTATTTCTTGTATAGTCAGCCTATTTGTTTAAATATACATATTACTAGACAAAAATCAATGCCAATACTATGGTTTTGTCCGTGAGTGCTCCCAAACTCAGGAGGAAAAAAAAAGGCATTTAACACAATAATTTTCCTAAATTATCCTATCTACAGAAGAATGGGATTATATAATAGGATATGTATGAGATAATTTTTATATATCTTCACTTTTAAGGAAATATATATACACTGATAAGAATATGGAATAGCATTTATTCAAGTTTAAAATATCCCTGTTAGTTAGAACTAAATGATAAAAGTACAAAAATACAAACCTCTGTTAATTTACCACAGATTGTACACCTTGATTTATTTAGAGCTCCTTTAGTAGGATTCTGTTTGTCTTCATAGAGGGACAAACAAGATGTACTGCAGAATTCCTGGAAGGACTCACTTGAATCCACTTGAGCAACAATGGTTCCTTTCATTGTGGTTATATCTCTGAAAAATAAGAGATGCAAGTTAATGTAAAATTCCATTTTAAAAGAAATCAAATGTAAGAGTAGTAAGTGACAATTTTCATTTCTATATATTGAATCCTAGAAATCAAACACCATTTTTGGATCCAGTTAAATTACTCTGAATATTTAAAAAACTCTTGACAATATGAACTCTTGGAAAAAAAGATCGAGAAGCAAAAATATTTTATATTATTCAATCCTTGCCACCACCTATCTTCAAATTCAGTAAAAAGGATTTCAGATGTTGGAATCACTAAAAAAAGAAAAGCTATTATTAATTATATAGAATTAATCTCAAGGACTAATTCATCAAAGTATAAATTTATAATACTATTCAATAACCATTCCCCGGATAAGTAGAAAACATGAGATATCTAGGTCACAAGAATAGGACAACTGTTCCAAGGGGTAACTGAACTTAAATACACCTCCCACCCACCTTACCCCGAGATAACCTGCCTTATCCATCATTCTACATGGCTGTCCAATTACAGTTAGAAATCTTAGGAAATGATAATATTAATGACCTTTGAAGTTTTCCTGTAATTCTGAATTTCAAGATTCTATGTTACAGTATTTAAATTTACTACCGTAAAGCAATCTAAAAACTGTAATAATTGTTTCAATATTTGAATTTATTAAACTTGTACAGAACACTAAGCCCTTTCCAGAGTTCCAAGATCTAAACATAATTTCATAGACTTGGGCTGTTCCAAGATATGGTACAAAAGTTCACCTGGTTTGACCTTACATATACCATATTCCAGCTATTTTTAACCAGTGAAGTCAGACCTTAAAAATGGCAGAAGATGCTGTCTTTCCAAGGCTGGCGAAAAAATGGTACAGGAGTCTTGAAACAGTATTTCTAATGACTTAATAATGTTCAAAACAAACATATATATAATCCAAAAACTTGCCAATTTTGAATAATCTCAATCTGAAGATAGTATAAAATATGACCTATTTTAATACAAAATTAGTTATAACGGCTTAACATTTTTATCAGGCTAGAAAAACTAAATTCTTACAATAAGTATGCATTGTTACAAATACAAGGAATCTAACGGAGATTACAAACAAAATTAATTAGAAGGCCATATTTTAATCAATCCCAAAGTCTATCCAAACAGAAAGCCTTCTATCCATAAGCCACCTGGACTTGATAGAAGAACTTCCATAGCCATTACAAATTTGAGTTTGGCTTCAAGATTCAAACTAGCTTACCAATTTTTAAAATATAGTAATTCTTCTCTGTAACGCTTCATTAACAATCTTCTTAAAATTTTATACCAATATTCAACTTTACAGAATGATGTTAAAAGGTAAACCTTACTTTTTACACATAACACAGAGTTTCTTTGGAGCAGGCTTGTGAGAGAAGGAAGAAAGGCAGGTGGTAGAACAAAAGAGGTGAGCTGATCCTTTTCGTTGATAAGCTGTCTGTCCCTTCTGTAAAGGTTTTTTGCAGTTTGCACAAGTGACTTTAACTGGTTTAGTGGGTTGCTGTTGGGCAGAAGGCTGGAAAATCTGTTTAGGAAGCGAGGCTACTGGTGATAAAGAATCCACCCCTGGTTGTTTCTGATTACGGGGAAATGAAGCTGACTGGGAGATCCAAGAATCTTAAAAACAAAATACACAAGAAAGAGCAATGAAACAGGTGTTTGTTTATATACATTGAAAATTATACCAGAGAAATAGTTTAAACTTCTCATTTTGTACAAGTTTAAGACGTTAATGAAGCAGCAACATGGCACACAGATATACAGAGGTACATAGCACAAGTTCTGGAGTAAGAACATCTGTCATAATAATGACATATTGTATTTTTGAAAATTGTTAACAGAGTGATTTTAAGTGTTCTCACCACAAAAAAATGATAAGTACAGGAGATAAAGCATATGTTAATTAGCTCAATTTAGCCACTCCACAATGTATACATATTGCAAAACAACATGTTATATATAATAAATAATTTTTATCAATTTTTAGAAAATTAATTTTAAAAATAGAATGTCTGGTTCCAGCTAGCTTCATCACTTAACAAGATTGGGAAGCTACTTAAACTCTGTGCCTCACTCTTCTCTAAACTGGAAATGGTACCAACCTCATACAAATGGTAAACATTAAATGAGATAATACATGTAATAAAGCACAGAAATAGCATATGGGAAGTATTAAATATTAGTCATTAGTTATTAAGCAATTAAGTATTCATGTATTTACAGAATTACTTTTAGCAAGGAACACACATATCAACATAATAAATAATAAATAAAATCCCGACCAACTAGAACCTTTGACAAACGTTAACACAAATCTGAAGGTTTATATATAATTATTTCTAAAACATTTTTTTTAAGATTTTCCATATATATGTTTAGTTTTATAGCCTCTAAATACACCACATAATCTCACAAAAGTAGAGTGTAGAGTGTAACACAGAAATTATTTAGTTAAGCCAATGTATGTAAGCATACCTTCAGTTCCAGATGACCACAATAAAGCAAATAACACAATAAAGCAAGTCACACAATTTTTTTGTTTCCCAGGACATTTAAAAGTTAAGTTTACATCATATTGTAGTCTATTAAATAAGCAACAGCACTGTCTTTTAAAAAAATCTACATACATTAATTAAAAAATACTTCATTGCTAAAAAATGCTAGCAATCATCTGAGCCTTCAGAAAGTCATAATCTTTCGGTTGGTGGAGGGTCTTTCCTCAGTGTTGATGGCTGCTGACTGATCAGAGTCGTGGCTGTCGAAGGTTAGGAAGGTTCTTACAATTTCTCAAAATAAGACAACAATGAAGTCTGTCAACTGCTTGACTCTTCCTTTCATGAAAGATTTCTCTACAGTGTGCAATGCCATTTGATAGCATTTTACTCAAATAGAACTTCTTTCAAAATCAGAGTTAATCCTCTCAAATCCTACCACTGCTTGATCAACTAAGTTTATGTAATATTCTAAATACTTCAACAGTGTTCATGGCATCTTCACCAAGATTAGATTCCATCTAACGAAACCACTTTCTTTGCTCATCCATAAGAAACAGCACTTCATTGTTTAAGTTTTATCATGAGACTACAGCAATCCAGTCCCATCTTTAGACTCCACTTCTAATTCTGGTTCTCCCGCTACTTACGCATTTGCAATTACTTCTTCCACTAAAGTCTTGAACCCTCTCAAAAGTCCTCTACAAGAGTTGGATTAACTCCTGTTAATGTTAATATTTTTGACCTCCTCCCATGAATCAGGAATGTTCTTAATGGCATCTAGAAAGGTGAATACTTTCTGAAGGTTTTCAACTTATTTTGCCCAGATACATCAGAGGAATCACTCTCTATGGCAGCTATGGCCTTATGAAATGCATTTCTTAAATAATAAGACTTTAAAGTAAAAATGATGCCTTGATCCACAGGCTGCAGAACTGATGTTGTGCTAGCAGGCATGAAAACAACATTTATCTCCCTGTATTTCTTCTTCAGAGCTCTTGGATGACCAGGTGCACTGTCAATGAGCAGTAATATTTTGAATGTAATCTTTTTTTGCTGAGCAGTAAATCTCAACAATGGGCTTAAAATATTCCGTAAACTATGCTACAAACAGATGGGCTGTCATCCAAGCTTTGTTGCTTTGTTTATAGAGCATAGGCAGAGTACATTTGGTATAATTCCTAAGGGCCTTAGGATTTTTGGAATGGTAAATGAGCATTGGCTTCAACTTAAAATGATCAGCTGCATTAGCCCTGACAAGAGGATTTGAAGCTTTGAAGCCAGGCATTGACTTCTCCTCTCTCGCTACAGAAGTCCTAGATAGTATCTTCTTCTAGTAGATAGCTATTTCACATACATTGAGAATCTGTTGTTTCGCATAGCCACCTTCATCAGTTATCTTAGCTAGATCTTCTAGATAACTGGCTGCAGCTTCCCCATCAGCACTTGCTGCTTCAACTTGCACTTTTATAATACGGAGATGGTCACTTTCATTAACCTCAGGAACCAACCTCTGCTAAGTTTTCTTCTGCAGCTTCCTCATATCTCTCAGGCTTCACAGAATTGAAGAGAGGTAGGGCCTTGCTGTGGATCAGGCTTTGGCTTAAGGGAATGTTGTGGCTGGTCTGAACTTCTATGCAGACCACTCAAACTTTCTCCATATCAGCAATAAAGCTGTTTCACTTTCTTTTCATTTCTGTGTTCACTGGAGTAGCACTTTTAATTTCCTTCAAGGACTTTTCCTTTGCATTCACAACTTTGCTACCCGTTTGGCCCATGAGGCCTAGCTTTCAACGTGTCTCAGGTTTTGATATGTCTTCCTCAATTAATCATTTCTGGCTTTTGATTTACAGTGAGAGACATGCAACTCTGTCTTTCACTTGAACAATTTCAGTTCTTTATAGGGTTATTAATTGGCCTAATTTCAATATTGTTGCATTTCAGGGCATAAGGAGGTCCAAGGAGAGGTAGAGATAGAGGAATGGCCAATCAGTGGAGCAGTCAGAACACACACGATCATCAAATTAAGTTCGCCATCTTATATGGGTGCAATTTCATGGCGCCCCAAAACAATTACAATAGTAACATCAAAGATCACCTACCATAGACCACCATAACAGAGAAAAGAATCAAAAAGTTTGAAATATTGTGAGAATTACCACAATGTGACATAAAGACATGAAGTAAGCACTTGCTGTTGGAAAAACGGTGCCAACAGATTTGCTCAACTCAAGGTTGTCAGAAACTCAATTTGTATAAAATACAGTTATCTGTGAAGTGCAATAAAACAAAGCACAAAACAAGGTATGCCTATACTGACTGATTAATCCTACATCAAATTACTCTACCACTGCAAAGATTCAGCACAGCTCAGCACAGCACAGCACTGAGGTATGTGTAATTATTAATGCTACGGTGCATCCTCTCTCTTCCATACTAAGGTTCTTTAGTACTCAGCAGGAAGTCTCCTGCCTGCTGCATGAGTTCCTGTTCCCCAGGTCTCTCAGGACACTACCAATACAATAACCTATCTTCATTTTGAAACTTTTAGGCCACTGTTTCTAATTTCTACTACTTTGGTCTCTCATAAATTTCTTTTTCCTTTCTAATTTTTTCTCAATTTTGACCTTCCATACATAAAAGCTGCCCTTCCATACGAAAGACAAATAAAAAAAGAGGTTGGGGAAACCTCCTTACTACCAAAATCATAAAGAGGATAATTTCTTAGTTCTGACCCATTCCATCACCCTAATGGTTTCAAGGGGCTACATGTACTCACTGCTATTCCAATTTTACCTGATTCTGTAATATCTCTCAATTATTTAAAAAAAAAAACTTTATACATTAACAGAGTTCATTCTGGAATCCTGTTATCTTGCTATCTCAACCAGTTTTAACAAATAGGTAAAAATACCATAAGAAAGAAAATCACTAAAACCCCTGGGAATTTCATCTCATGAAGCAAACAAGGCCTTCAATCAAAAATTATGCTTGAACATATGCTAGAAGGAATAGCTCTTTGCAACACAAATACTGTTCCTTAGAATTTTCAATTTTGTAGGCTTATCATTTGAATGCATACTTAAAGAAGCCTTAAACTTAAGGCTATCCATTGCCTTGATATTGAAAAAACGATGTTTTTTCTATTTAGTTTTAGGCCCTGTATAAATAATGTAATGGTTCCCAGCTCTTACATTTCCCTTATTCTCACATTTTCACTTCCCCTAAATATCAAACAAAATTCTTAGGAATAGAAGAGACTTCATCATTTACACCTTCAGTATTATACAAGGGACATCAAAGGATAGCAGTTAAATTTGCCCAAGTCACAATTAGTCCAAGAAGCAGTATAAACAGCCAAGATTTTATAACTCTTGATCTATTATCCTCTATTATAAACAGCATATACACGCAAGAGCTAATTCAAAAATGCAAAAGGAACAGCTTTGTCTGTTTGTTTACAGTTTTTCTGATAAGTACTTTATACTCCCTTGTGTAAGAGTTTAACTAAAAAGAAACACAGTTCCTATGATGATGTGGTCCCTTTGACCCAGCATGTTCCTAAAGAAGTAAGTATCCCAAGATACATATACAATATTCTTAATGAGTTATTTAAATAGGAAAAACTAGAACTGAGCTAAACAGAGAATAAACAAATTTCATACACATATATTAATACTTGATATGGACAAAAGTTGAAGATCTATAGTTAAGTATTGAAAGGAGTGGTAGAAGAGAGGTTTCAAAACTAGATCTATGCTATGATCTCAGGTTATACTAGTAATTTATGTACCATTAATTAACTGATTTTCTTCCTCACATTCTTATGTATTCAATATACTTATAACAAGAAATAGCCATTTTAAAACTAATTTGAGCACTACCTTTTTAAAACTTTCACATAAGCTGCAAAACTATGATGAAGACTAATATACAGAAAGACACTATGAATTGCTAAGAAATTTCTAAAAAGCAATATGACAATATATTTCTACAAGTTAAAAACGCTCAAACTCCCACATACACCTATACACACATACACACACCCCTACCTACCTACAAATATACATACATATTGGGAGAAGAGGTCTTAGAAGGAACAAGAAATTTCAAAACTGAGTAATAAGGAACACATTTCTTTTAAAACCACCATAAACCAGATATACATATTTCTAAAGCAAAAATCTTTGGATGTATGCAGGTAAATCATATCCTTTGGCCCAGTAACTTCACTTCTAGGAATATAGTCTAAGGAAATAATCAGAAATGTGAACAAAGACGTTCATCATATTTCTACAAGAGCAAAATATAGGAAACTGTGTAACAGCCAAATATGGGAATAGTACATCAAAACCCATTGTACAGCCATTAAAACTTGTAAAAACAATGTTAATGGTATGAGAAAATACAGCGTTATATATAAAGCGAGCAAAAAAACAGGAAGCAAAACTACACAGAGCTACATTTCAACTAGGTTAAAACAAACAAGCAAAGACTGAAATACAACCACCCAAGACATTGGTCATTGGTTATCTGTAGTTAGTAGGACTATCGGGGATTTTTTTTTTCTTTTTAAAGAGACAGCATCTTGTGTTGCCCAGGCTGGCCTCGCATTCCTAGGCTCAAGCAATCCTCCCATTTCAGCCTTCCAAGTAGCTGGGACTACAGGCCTGGCTCTCTTATTTAATTATAGATTTTCCAAATGTTCTTCAATAATCAGATATTTCTTTCCAAATAAATAGAAAAAAATAACTAGCAGTTCATAGAGCATTCTACACTGCCTAGGTTTTAGTTACTCCACATTATTCTCCACAATTCCTAGACTAACAAAGTTGTTAATGAGCCTAAAATGATGAAAGAATGGAACAGACACAGGTATGTGAGAGACAGAAACAGACACATACACATACACAGGAGTGGAGAGGTAAAAGAGAGAGACATACACAGACATGTCATGAAAAAACCAGAGTGCTTGTAACTTCCATGTTTTAATGTTTTCACCGAGCAAAGCTGCCCGCAGAAAAATTTTCTTTACTAGAAACTACCAACTTTCAAAATTTAAAATAAAATAATAAAATGCTAAGTAAAACCTAACATCAGCTAGGCATTCAAAAATAAACACAGGGACACATCAAGTTGTATACATTAAATATGTACTGCCTTTTGCATGTCTATCATACCTTTAAAGTGGTTTTTCCTCTGTCCCTCACCCCTATAAAGTGGTTTTAAAAAAGAAAAGAAAGGAGGACATGTGTTTGGCTCTCTTCAAAAGTGAGATACAAAATAAAAGAAAACCTCAGCTAACTCTTAAGTAAAAAGTAAAACACAGAGCAAGTAGAAACAAATCTAAATGCAACTATTATACAACATTACATTGTTCTTTAAGTATGCTATTAATCTTTTTGTTCTCAAGTTACACATTAAAAAAATACTAGTAAAAATATATGAGCAAAATGTAATACATGACAAATAAAATGACAATTTATCAGATTTTGGTGGTAAGTGTAATCACACTGTGATTAATTTTCTAACAATTCACAGAGAAATACTACACATGGTTTCACAATTCTTTTCTTAAAATTCCAAACTTAAGATAAAAGTCAATAGAATTAACATTCCACATGAAACTAACAAAGGTAACAACAATTACTACAATGAAAAAAGAATCAGTCAAAAGCTTAAATTCATTTACATGAGGTAACACTGCTTACCAGGATTATGATGAGTTGCAGATTCTCCATTCTGAAATACGTCTCCTGCCACATTCATTCTACCAGGATTAAAAGGTCCTACTCCAGTCTTGGTCTGTGAAGTTAAAGATGGGGTGTATGTTTGTATATTAACACCAAAATTACTTGACTGCAGTCCGTTAGAGACATCTCCCAAGTTGGTATTCTGCAGTGATGTTACATGTGTAATCATTAAGTTCATATCTCGCCCGTCAGTATTTTCTAATTGGCCATCATTCACAGAGCTTACACCTGTTTCTAAGGTTGTAACATTAGCAATCTGAATTTCAGAGTCTGGTTCTGTGGTGATACCACTATTACCCATTGCTGCATTTACCTTACTTCTTGAAAAACTGGAAGTGGAGAAATCCACATCATTGGTTCTGTTTTTAGTCTCAGAAGGTCTCCGTTCAATAAAATTGGAGGAATTTTTCTCTTGCCCTTGATTTGTTTCCATGTCCTCTTCATCATCAATGACAATTGTCTCACTTACACTTCCCTTCTGAGATGCCAACTCTTTCGAGGGAGGGAGAATTTTGGAATCATTTCCTTGTAGTTCTTCATTTTTTGATGATGTAAATGTTATGGTTCTTTGATCGGATACCACTGGTGCAAAAGGTGGGGGAGGTTGTACAGGTTCGATAAAAACAACATCATCATCATCTTCCACAGATGAGTTTTGAAATTTATTAGATCTAGACACCAAAGGATTAGTCGGGCCACTAAATGAATTTCCTACATTTGTGAGACTAGTTGCCATGGCCGTACTCCCTAATAAAACAGGAGTCTGATCAGTCAATTCTAATCCTCCCACTGAACTTGTGTCCATGCCAAAGAACCTGTTAGGGGATTGAAAAAAAAATAAAAATGTCAGCATATGCCTTTTAATGTTACTCTAACTGAAACCATTTTTTTAAAAAGGGTACTTTTGGCCGGGCGTGGTGGCTCACATCTGTAATCCTAGCACTCTGGGAGGCCGAGGCGGGCGGATTGTTTGAGCTCAAGAGTTCGAAACCAGCCTCAGCAAGAGCGAGACCCCATCTCTACTAAAAAATAGAAAGAAATTAATCGGACAACTAAAAATATATAGGAAAAACTAGCCAGGCATGGTGGCTCATGCCTGTAGTCCCAGCTACTCGCAAGGCTGAGGCAGAAGGATCGCTTGAGCCCAGGAGTGTGAGGTTGCTGTGAGCTAGGCTGACGCCACGGCACTCACTCTATGCCGGGCAAAAGAGCGAGACTCTGTCTCAAAAAAAAAAAAAAAAAAAAAGGTACTTTTTATTCTAAATGAGAATGATTATTATCTAACATTCAGGAAAATACATGATATCCATTCTGTGATCTTCTCATTCGTTAATCATTTCACATAGTTTACATGTTAACTTCTATAGGATAATAAGGAATGCAATTATCCAATTTTTAGTAATCATATGTAATATATTCCCAAAACCACCACATCCTTTCCAGGGTACACATGCTATGTACTATATAAACTATCTAAAAATATAGATAAATCCTCCCTCAGATTTGAATAGGAAAATATTCAAAATGTGACAATAAAAATAATCTTCAATATAAATTTATCCTATTTATTCACTGTATTAAGTAAAATGATAGGATCAAATCCCTAATTTCCCCTACCTCGTCTTTTTTTTTTCCTTTTTTTTTTCTGAAACAGAGTCTGTTGCCCTGGCTAGGGTGAGTGCCATGGCGTTAGCCTAGCTCACAGCAACCTCAAACTTCTGGGCTCAAACTCCTACTGCCTCAGCCTCCCAAGTAGCTGGGACTACAGACATGTGCCACCATGCCCGGTTAATTTTTTCTATGTATTTTTAGTTGTTCAGATAATTTCTTTCTATTTTTTTTAGTAGAGACAGGGTCTTGCTCTTGCTCAGCCTGGTCTCGAACTCCTGAGCTCAAACAATCCGCCCGCCTCGGCCTCCCAGAGTGTTAGGATTACAGGCGTGAGCCACCGCGTCCAGCCGTACCTCATCTTTTTTTAATCCCTTTTTTCGTATTATCTGGCTTCAATGTAACTATGATTAAATCTTTCTGAAAATTTGAAATCTTTCTTAACCCTATCCAGAAAGCAGAAGTTCTTCTTTGCCAGGCACTATGCTGTGTGTTTTATATTCAAGTAGCAGGCTCAATAATGGCTGCAAAATATATCAGGACCGAATCCCTGGAACCTATACACGTTAGCTACCTCAGATGGAAAAGCAGTCTTTGCAGATACAATTTAGGTTACAGATTTTAGAGTGAGATTACCTGGGATTATCTGGGTAGGTCCTAAATGCAGTCACAAGTATCCTAATAAAAGGGAGGTGGGGGAGGTTACAGACAGAAGAGGAGAAGGCAATGTGACCATGGAGGCAGATCAGAAAACACTGAAGTGATGCAGCCAAGGAATGCTGGCCATCACCAGAATGCAGACAAGGCAAGGAAGGGATTCTCCCCTAGAGCCTCCAAAGGAAGGGTGGCCCTGTTGACATCTTCATTTGATCCCAGTGAAACCGATTTCAGACTTCTGGCCTCCAGAACCCTGAGAGAATAAATTCCTGCTGTTTTAAGCCAGCAAATTTGTGGTAAATTGT
This sequence comes from Avahi laniger, assembly GCA_963575035.1. NCBI lineage: Eukaryota > Metazoa > Chordata > Mammalia > Primates > Indriidae > Avahi > Avahi laniger. The sequence goes on from CAUYSK010043270.1 coordinate 17,581, forward strand.
TACAATAGCCAAGGAAGCTAATACAATCCACTTTTTAGTTAAATCTCCCAAACAACCATTTATATTGGGGTTTTTTTCCCCTTTTTATTTATTTATATTTTATTTTATTTTATGTCAGCATATTATGGGGGTACAGATGTTTAGGTTACGTATGTTGTCCTTGCCCCCGCTTCCTCCCGGGGTTTTTTTTTTTTTTTTTTTTAGACAGAGTATAATTCTGTCACCCTGGGTAGAGTGCAGTGACGTCGTTGTAGCTCACAGCAATCTCAAACTCCTAGGCTCAAACGATCCTTCTGTCTCAGTCTTCCAAGTAGCTCGGACTGCAGGCATGTACCACCATACCTAGCTAATTTTTCTATTTTTTGTACAGACAAGGTCTCACTCTTGCTCAGGCTAGTCTCAAACTCCTGGCCTAAAGCAATCCCTGTGCCTTGGCCTCCAACTATGATTACAGGCATGAGCCACCACACCCTGCCTATATAGGTATGATTTTTGTCCCACTTTAACGATTAACAAGCTGTGGCTTAGAGTTGCTAACTTGCCCAAGTCATCCAGCTAGAATGAATACCCAGGTCTGTAAAACTCAAGAGTTCAAACTCTTCATCATTCTGCTAAATTCAGCTAATATTTTCTGAGCACCTACTATGTGCCAGGCTCTCCTGAAGCCAAAGACAGCAGAGTTAAGAAAATAATTTCTAGAAAAAGCTCTTCAGCAAATGGAGAAGATGAGATCATAGGCACAGGTGGTAATATCACTAATCCTGAACAGGAATCACTTTGATCTCATAGGTCAAAGTGGGAAGGAAAAAAAAAAAAAAACAACTAGAAGGGGGAAAATGAAGCATGAGTATAGACTGTAGGCAAATTTGTAGAATGGGAAGTTGAAATAGTTTATACATGGTAGCCTCATTTTCATAGTTATCTGAAAAGGTGAGGAGACAGTAGTTGTATAGGTCTTAAAGACTGGTTTAAGGCCTGGGCAACATAGTATGACCCCATTTCAATAAAAAATTCTTAGCCAGGTGTGGTGGCATACGCCTGTAGTCCCAGGTACTCAGGAGGCTGAGGCAAGAGACTGCTTGAGTTTGGGAGTTCAAACTATGATCACACAGCTGCACTCCAGCCTGGGTGACAGAACAAGAACCTCTCTAAAAAATAAACAAATTTAAAATTTTTTTTAAAAATTAAGTTAAAAAAAAAAACTTACTGGAAAGAGCCTCTGTAAGGATAAAGAAGAGACTATGGGTGACAGGGTGGAGAAACTATTCACTATATAACTTGTAAAATTTTCTTAATTTTTAGACTACATGATTTATCACTTATTTTTTTAAACTAAATTTAATTTTTTTTAAATGAGATGATGACAGAGAGTAAAGAGATAACTACTTTAGTTTGGTGATCAGAGAACACCTCTTTGAGCAAGTGATATTTACACTGAAATATGAAATGACAAGAAAGATCCAGCCATTAGGAAACTGAGGGAAGGACATTCTAAGCAAAGAACACAGCTCCTGCAAAGCCTAGCGGGAATGAGGTTGGCCAATTCAAGCAACAGATTAAAGCCAATGCGGCTGGAACAAAATAGAAAAGGGAAGAGGAAGATGAGATGAAATAAGTTAGCACAGAACAATTCATCAAAGCCAACAAGTTAATTCATTAATTATATTCAATAGATTCACAGAGCACCTAGTGTGCACAAGACACTGTTTTAGTACCTTGTAAAAAAAAAAATCAGTAATCAAAACAGGTAAATATCTCTGTCCTTAGAAAGCATTAATTCTCAAGGTAAGAGTCTGGATTTTACTGTCACAGGAAACATCACTGTGTTTTCAGCAAAGAGCTGACATAATCTCAGGTTTTAAATAGATTCACTCAGGATGCTATGTGAGAAGTAGATTACAGGTGAGCAAAACTGGAAGCAAAGAAACCAACTAGATGGTCACTGGAATGGTCTAAGTGAAAGATGACAGTAACTGAAACAAGGGTGATGATGGGAGATGGAGAAAGTGAACAGATAGGATATTTTAATAGGTAAATCTTACTGACACGAAAAAACCTACAAGATATACTGTTGACTAAAAAAAGTTACACAACACAAAAAGTATCACTACTACAATGTTACATTTACCCCAAAAACCTACATATATTTTTCCTGAAGTGTACATATATTTGTACATAAATTCATGGGGGAAAGAACATCTCTGGAAAGATCACATCGTACTGACAAGTAGTTTGCTAAGGGGGACAAAAAGTTTAGGTAGGGGAAGTGATAAATAAGATATACTTTAGATTCTGCTTCAGTCTAGAATGTGACACAGCTAAGCACCTGAATGAATAAAGGGGAGAGAGGGAAGTCAGTAACGGAGTTGGGAAAACTCTAGTCAAAGATGAAGGGACTATCAATTTGTGGACACAAAAAGAGAGATACAGAATAACCACTTTTCAGACATCAAATAAAGATATACCAACTTTTTCAATGAAACACTGTATATAGATTATAAGAAACTTGCCTTTTCAATTTATCTCTAAGATCCAACACAGTGCTTGGGCATAGAGTAGATGCTAAATTGTCCCAAACGTTTGTGGAAAGACCAGAAGGCAAAACTAATTATGTTCACTTTAACTATCAGAGCTATTTTTTAGTAATACCATTATTTATTTAAGTACACAATCTCACCCTCTAATTTATACGTAATGTGTTATTCTCTGACCATTAAGCATCCTCGTCAAACCAAGTTCTAGTGTTGGGAGGGTACTTTTTTCCACTCGACACAGTAATGAAGTATTTTCAATAACTTATACAATATTTTATAGAATACAAAGATTTTTATTCTCACTTAACTGTGATGAGTTAAGTAAAATAGATATTAACTTTTTTCTATAATAAAACAACAGCTCACGTAAATGAATTAAAACTGCCCAAGGTCCCAAGACAATGCAGGATTCAAACACTACACCCAGAGCTCGGTTTCAAAACCAATCTTCAATCCTCTAAGAACAAGAGCTATGTGTCTGTGTCATGAGGAAAGACATGCTGAGGTTGAAAAATGGCAAAAGATACATTTATACCTGCTTTAAAGAAAATGGATAATTCTATTTGAAAATTTAAACTGAGTGCCAACTGTGCCTGTAGTCCCAGCTACTCAGGTGGATCACTTGAGCCCAGGAGTTCAAGTCCATGCTGGACCACATAATGCCATGGGCAGTGGGGGGGAACTTAAGGGATGATTATTTGCTTTACCCAAAGACCTACAAGTTGCTACTTTATATCCTAAGGCAGTATTTTTAAAAACTAAACTATAAACACTATGGCTCTAAAACAGCTTGTTAATATAAGGAAAACTTCCTACAGTAAAATAATTAAGATATGCTAGGGGGAAGCTTCAAATTTTAAATAATAATAAACAAATGTTTAACATTGTCATCACTGAAAGTTTTAAAAACTGAAATACGATGAATAACATTTTTTTCAAAAATTTCACAACTAATTCAATCAAAATTTTTTTTAAAAGGCAAGTACAGCCATTCAGTAATAGTTAACATTTATTTAATGCTTATTATGGGCCAAATATACATGTCAAACATTACAGCAACCCCCTGAAGTACAATCATTATTATTTCCATTTTATAGATTAAAAAAAAAATTCTCAAAATTTAAGTAAGCTGTCCAAGACCATAGCTAAGAAGTGGCTAAGATCAGGATTTAAATATTCATAACTACTAAACAATATGATATTAAGTATTATAAAATAACATAAATAAATAATGCAGTTAATATTTTAAAACTCAGCCATTCAATAAAACAATAACCACATCAGTATTGAAAATACACAAGCTTCAAAAGGAAGAAATATCAAGCCGAAAGTGTCAGGCTAAAACGGGACTTAGAAAACAATGAAGTTGAACCTGTAGTTAACATTCACTTGTCCTAAGGTAGGAAGTATCCTGATCAACACAATGATTTTCTGAGAAACGAGGCAACATAAATCCACTAATGTTATGAAATGTGTAGATTTTTAATTTGTAAGTTCTTTGGATCTTTTCTATGTTTTAACATACCCAACACAGAAGAAAACAATTTCTGGGACAGAAAAGTTAAAACTGACTTCATTTTACCCTGTGGGGGCTGCTAGGAGTCAATTCAGTCTCCTCCGAAGATAATAATGTGGCACAGAACAGGATTTTCCTTACCAGTTAGTTCTCTGTAGTAATCTACTTCTCAAAACAGAATAACAGCTATTTTCAAATCTTAGACTGCAAATAAATTTAGTCACTTCTACACGTCATTGAGAATATGTTTCAATCACAAAACACTTCATCCTGTAAAGAAAAACAATCCAATTAAAAGTTAACCACTTCTCCATTATCCAAATAAAATCTGCTCCATTTAGCCACCTTTCTAGCTCAAGTCAATTCTAATTATTTAACACTGAGCTTCACTTCTCTGAGTTTCAATTTTCCCCACAGCAAATGATATAAAAATGGTTCACGGGGCTTTTCTTAGAATTCAAAGAGATAACTGGATGTGAAAGCCACTTAGCCCACTCCTAAACACTTACCTAACTCCTAAACAATTACCTGGCAATCTCTGCCAGTACCTCAGGATTTCAGTAAACTTCCAATTAATTTTTAAGTTTCACTGTGATCCTCATAAATCATAAATAATCAGCATAAATCATAAATGCTTTCACAGTTTTATCTGGTCTTTACTTTGAATCAATGAGAATCAATTAACACAATAGTTGATGTTCTCATGAAAAAACAATGAAAAGGTGGTAGTTATAAATACTGACATATAAGAAAATACTTGCTGAAAAAAGGTGATGAGGCTTCAAAAAAATAAAATCACAAAGGAAGCACTCTGAAGTGCTTCAACAAAAATATTCATCATTCTCTCACTGACAAGCTTATCTAAAAGCTTTCCCGGTACCACAAGAATTACAAAGAAAGCTAAAGTGAATTCTTCCCTACAGCAAAGGGCATTAGTGTTCATGGCACTTATAATAGTTCTAAGGCAATACGACAAATTAAAAATTTTAAGAATAAAAATTTCTAGTAAAATAGGAACAGATGGATTTATTTATAAATATTTATAAAAAATATCAAACCAAAATACATCAAACTTAAAGGGAAATGTTAAAAGTATTATCATTAACATCAAGGATCAGACAAGGGCCAAGCGCGGTGGCTCACGCCTGTAATCCTAGCTCTCTGGGAGGCCGAGGCGGGCGGATTGTTTGAGCTCAGGAGTTCGAAACCAGCCTGAGCAAGAGCGAGACCCCGTCTCTACAAAAAATAGAAAGAAACTAATTGGACAACTAAAAATATGTAGAAAAAATTAGCCGGGCATGGTGGCGCATGCCTGTAGTCCCAGCTACTCGGGAGGCTGAGGCAGGAGGATCGCTT
>CAUYSK010043273.1:0-39847 GCA_963575035.1 Avahi laniger
TTTTTTTTTTTTTTTGAGACAGAGTCTCACTTTGTTGCCCAGGCTAGAGGTAGTGCCATGGGGTCAGCCTAGCTCACAGCAACCTCACACTCCTGGGCTCAAACGATCCTACTGCCTCAGCCTCCCAAGTCGCTGGGACTACAGGCATGTGCCACCATGCTCGGCTAATTTTTTCTATATATTTTTAGCTGTCCAATTAATTTCTTTCTATTTTTGGTAGAGACGGGGTTTCGCTCTTGCTCAGGCTGGTCTCGAACTCCTGAGCTCAAACAATCCGCCCACCTCGGCCTCCCAGAGAGCTAGGATTACAGGCGTGAGCCACCGCGCCCCGCCAGCAACTACCTTTTGACGCCTAAACAGCCCTGGGGAAACAACCCAGGCCTTGGAGGGGCTCAGTCAGACTTCCCCACACTCACCCTCACTCTTTCACCCGAGCCCCTCTCTGTCGCTTTTATTTCTGCTGTGATGAGTTGGAATCAGAAGACCTGGGTTCTTATTCCATTTGGCCATGTGACCTTGAGCAAAGAATTTCAGCTCAGTGTCTCCACCTGTAAAATGGGGCTAGAAACTCCTACCTCATAGGGTTGCTGGGAGAATTCATGATGTTTGTGTGTTAAAGTTCTTGCAGACACATCCCAGGTGCTCAGTCAATGTTTTAGAAATTCTTGCCTTCTCTCCCACCTCCCAGGGCCCACTATGGGGTCCAGGGCTGGGCTGCAGGTCTGAGTTGCTGGGTGGTGGGGTAGGGTGGGGTAGGGTGGAGGCCCAGAGATGAATGCATAAATAACCAGCCATCCCAGTCTTGGTCTTTCTTCAAAAGCCCTGGTCTCCAATCCTTTAATCATGGAGGCTGCTCTTCCCTGGCCACTTTCCAGGGCCCCGCCCATCCACTTCCCATGCAGAGGAGTGCCCGTGCATCTTTGCAGGCTGCCTGTTTTGCATGGCATGCTCACTAATAGATCCCAGGAACCCAGGGGGCTGCCTCTCTCAGCTGACTCACCCCATACATGACATCCCCCACCCCACGCAGCTCCCCCTACCTATACACTCAGCCCTGGGCTCTCCAGCATCACCCCCTACCCCTGACCGGGCCAGCCCTTCAGCCCTGCCAGGCTGGAATATGGGTTTGACAGGACAGTGTCCTCCTCTCCGTGGTGACCATATCGTATGAACCACAGCATCGGTCTCCAAGGCCCGATAGTTCCAAGCGTTCTCATGGGACAATGGAAACCTAATATTAGAACATGAGCCGGTCTCAGAAAATCCAGGACATGTGTTTGCCATGTTGGTTCCAGCCCTCCTCACTGCAGGCGAACCTCTCTCTACGCAAGGCGAAGTATTCCTGAGGGATCAGGAGTGAGAAGTATGCGGGGGTGGGCGTGGCGAGGGGGATTGCATATGAAATCACATTTGGCAACTTGAGTTGTATTTTTAATGCATTAATGGAATTGGCTTCTTGAAGAAAAGAACCAGTGATTCTTTTTCATATGGGAATGAATTCATATGAGAAAGAGCTCCGGTAGGAGCTATTTTTAGATTTGGGTATACTGGATTTGCTTAAACTGAGGCACACTGTTTTTCAGTCTGCGACCCTTTCATTTGAGGTTTCTTTCTCTGAATTTCCTTGATACTGGAATTCAACTGCCAGTGCTGTAACTTGCACCCCTCCCCGGTGGGGATGAGGTAAGTGTGGGTGGCATGGCAGAGCGGACAGCACCTGGGCACTGGCACAGCGGGCCTGTGTTTGAATCTCTGCGCCACTGCGTCCCAGCCAGGTGACCTTACTTACACTACCTTATGGGCTGCTGAGCTGGGATGGGGGAGTGCGGGACGGGGGGCGGAGGTGGGGCAGCAATATTCTTCCCTGATAGACCAGGTGGGAGGATTCAATCAGGTCACAGGAGAGACGAGTCCATGAGATTTCTTCCCCACCCCCAGGACTCTGCCTCAGAAGTTCTTAAGAAATAACATCTGCCAGCTTCGGGAACACATCTGCCTGCTCCCCAGCACACCATTAGGCCCTGCTAACCTGAGCACATCCTTCTTTTGTAAATCATCTCCCACCAGGGCTCCCCCTTATCCCAGATGAGCGCCCCCCTCCTGAGTTCTGAACTCTGGCAGACAATGAAACCACAAGATTAGAGCAGACCAAGGCACCTCTGCACAAGAACCCCCGTAGATCACTGCAGCCCCTGCACCCAGGCATAGCTAGCCCACAGCGCTCTCAGAAGTCACAGAATCCTGCAATCCTAGGGCTGGGAGTGACCTCAGAGAGCCTTATGCCTCCAGCTCCCTGAGGTACAAATGGGTAAACTGAGGCTGAGACAGGCATCCCTTACTCGAGGTCACAGGGCTGGTCAGTGGCAGAACCAGCAGGAGGGCGACACTGCTGTGAGACGCAGGGCATCCCCTCTCACCCACGTTGCGCCCTGGAGGGCTGCAGGTCTGGCTGCCCTGAGAGCCTGCATTCCACCCAGGCAAGGACTATGTCCCCTGTCCCTCATTAGTCCATGCTCAGAGCTTGAGTAAGTGGTGTTGGCTGATGGCTGACAACATTCTTCACAAAGGAAGATTTCAAAAGAGCCCTGGAAGCCTCCTGGCTTTCCATCCTTGTCTTTGGGAGGCACTGTGGTGTCAGGAAAGAATGTGGACCTGGAGCCAAGACACTTGGGTTCTGGTGGAATGCAACAAGCTCACACACACACAGTGACCAGCACAGCGACCAGCCATGGCAGGTGCTAGAAAGTGGAGGCCATCGTCTGGAATGTTAGTCCTGATTTTGCTGCCGTGTGACCTCGGGCAAGTCAACCACCCTCTCAGAGAGTCTGTTTTCTGGAAAATAGAAATGATAACATATCCCCAGCCTACATCCCAGGGAAGTCAGTTCTCCCAGGGACTTCCCAGGACCGCACAGAGCAGGCGAGAGAGGAGATGAGCTCTCCACAAGTTCAAGGGCAAGACGGGAATTCCAGGTTGAGGGTGCCATGAGACAACAGTGATTCTGAGAGGAAACTATGGGATGGAGAAAGAGGGCCCTCTGCAGTGGCCACTAAAAACATAGCCCTGAAGCTGCTCTGTGCACACTGCCCATCCTCACTCCCCTCACCGTTACCTGAGGACTGTGGCCCAAGGGGAACCAGCGCTTATTAAGCCCCTACTGCTTGCCCTGCACGAAGTCAGTATACCTTGTTTAATTCTCACTGCAGTCCTGGTGGGGTTTATGTTATTCCTGTAGACAAAGCCCAACTGCCTCGAGGTCACACAGGTCAAGGGTGGACAGGCCTGTGGGTTCCCCAGTCTGTGGCCATCTTCCTGTGTGTTGCAGGCCTGGACTTCTTCCATCTTTCAGATCCTCCTCAGCTCCAGAGAGCTACCCTCTCCCGTATCTCGCGCCCAGCCTCAGCGGGCAGACGCCCACTCCCCTGGAAGGACTTCCAGCGAATCAAAGTCCTTGCCAGGATGCAAGAGCAGGACCGAACTCGGCTCCTGGGACCTGGACTTCGGGTGTTTGTGAAACCTCTGAGATCGTGTGCAAGCCCACGTATGTGCCCGTGTGCGTGCACATGCATTAAAGTGCGCTCCCATGCGTGTGCGTGTGCATGTGTGTCTGCACTTTTCAAGGCACAGCCTTCAGCTCTCATCAGATTTTCTGGGAGGGCCGTGCCTCAGAAAGGTTAGGGACCTCCAGGCTCTACAACTCTCTGCAGGGCCCAGTTATTGTCCCTCAGCCCTGACACTGCGGACAGCCCCTGGGAGTCCAGGTGAGAAATGGCTCGGCACCTACTAGCTCCAGGCCCTGCAGCAGGTGGGCAGGCAAGGAAGCCTGCAACTTCTCAGGCCCCAGGAGCTCCCATCGCATCCTGACAGGCTGCAGCCCTCATGCAGTTTGTCTCTTTCTACTCTATCCTCCGTGGGGAGTGAGGTCCGTGCAGGCGGAGACTGGGAACGCTTGCAGACCCAGCACGGCGGAATGGCAACGAAGGGGCAGTCTGGGTTCTGGCTTCTGGAGGCATCTGGGGTGGGGTATGGTGTCAGACGAGCAGCTGGCCCTGGGCTGTGGGCGCTGACAGAGCAGAGAGCCTCTGCCTCCCCCTCGGGGCTGGGCAGATGAGGAGTGAGTGACGGCAGCAGGTCCAAGCCAAGTGGCCGGATGAGGCTCTCAGGCCTCTTCAGCCACCACGGAGGCCCCGGAAATGCCGGGGTTGGGAGGGGCCATGGGGAGACAGAGGCCTAACTAACCTCTTGTCACTTGGGTCTCTGCCAGACCATCCTTCCAGCCCCGGCCACACTAGCCACCCCTCCCGGGCACCCTTTGCTGCCATCGGACCCCTGCCTTTTCCCCAGCCAGGCCCCGAGCTTCCTCTCCTATCTGGCTCCAACACTATACTCAGAAAGACCTTGTATGTTTTTCAAATTAATGCAATTAAGAGCATTAAAGTTTGTGAACGATAGAGTTTTTCATTTTCCTTTTATTTGATTAGAGAAATTCCCACCGCACAGTTCCTCCAAATGAAACCCAGATCCGAGGCCCATTGTTCCGGGGCCTTCCATGAGAATGTGTTACCTTTCAATCTCACACACTAATGTGTTTAGCGTTACAGTCCCCCCCGGGCGGCTGCAGGAAGGATCTGGAGCCTTGATTAAAGAGGCCTTTGCCAGGCAGGAATGTGGGCTCCTCCACCTCGGAGTCACAGAGGGGCTGGGTGTTTGTTGGGCGAGCCTCTGCCCAGATGGCCGGCCAGGGACTGGGCTTGATGGCCGTTGTCCCACGATGTAGTTAGGCATTTGTCCTCCTCTCTTGCCTTTCCTCTGGCCCTCCTGCTCCAGCACGCTTCTCCCCAGCACACTCACATGCGTACAACACAATGCCCCCAGGCCTCTGCCTCTTCCTTTCTCCGCTCCTCAGTGTCCTCTCTATACTTTGCCCCGTCCTCTTCCCATCTCTGGTCCCCCAGTTGCTCCTGGGCTCCACGGCTGCCTCTCTATGGTCAGTTCTGCTCAGAGGCCGTATTCAAGAAAGCACACTGCTCCTCCCTCGGTCAGGCCCAAAGCTCCAAGGTGAAGAGGAGAGTTAGAGCCAAAAGTTAAAAATTGATTAGAGGAATATGTAAGGAAGGCCTGGGAGAGGGAGGAGGGAGGGTCATAACCCCTGTTAAAAAATTCAACTAATGCCAAATTTAAACAGGATGTTAAGTCTACACCCCTCCCGCCCCACATCACCGAAGACTCAGCGCTGGGAGGCCCAGGTTCCTTCCTCTTCTAGCAGGGGCAGCTGGCCCAGGCCCCAGGGTAGCCAATGCCCTGGGACAGGAAGCTGGTGGGACTTCCCTGCCCCAATAGCTGGTGTCCTGCAGACCTTAACAGCCGAAGCCAGGGTCCTGGGAGACACCGCCAAGACCTGGCCCAAATTAGACAAAACCGAAAAACAATCAGGCTTGTGAGCTAGAATCCAAACTAAAAATAAGCCTGTCATCTCAGAGGCAGCTCCAGCTACTCCAAAGTCCCAAGGAGTCAGGGAGCGCTTGGGAGAGAAATGTGATACATCCTCACCCCCCCTCCAAAGCTGCCTTGACCTTGCTGCATTCCCACGTGCCTCAGAGCCTTCCACAAACAGCCACACCTTGCAGAGCAGAGCGGGCACTGTAGGGGGTTCAGAGAGGAGAATCCTCCTCCTCCAGGGTAGTTAAAGAAGTGAGGAGCTTAAGTATTTCAGGTTGTCCCTCGTGGTGACATTCTCGAAGGAAGACAAGTCCTTTCCAACCCCAATCAGCAGGGACTAATTGATGCTTGGAGACAGAAGGCTCACCTGGCCCCTTCAGGCTACGGAAGGGGCCTAACCCAGACTGAGCCTTCACTTGCCATCTCCCCTCCAGCCTCTGCAGAGCCCCACACTTTGCTGTTCCTGTGCATAAATCCCAAGCAATCCACACGCTCAGATTTGCTTTATTAAAGGGCTGCTCAGACGAGGTGCAGTGGCTGACACCTAAAATCTGAGCACTTTGGGAGGCTGAGGTGGGAGGATCACTTGAGACCAGGAGTTTGAGACCTATAAAAGGACTGCTCTGTGGAGAAGCTTGGAGACCCAGAGTGGAAGCAGAGAGACTAATGGGTCCAGGGAGATGGAGGCCAAATTAAAGCCATGGAGAGGGATGGGGAGAAGTGGGAGGGCTGTAGGGATGACTCAGCTGGGTCCCAAACCCGGTCCCCTCCTACCTGGAGCTGCTGCCTCATGTATTCTACTCAGTCTCAAGGGAGGAAAATAACACCACCACACGGGCTGGGAAAGTTGGGGGACTGATTTGCAAGGCTAAGTGAGGGGAATTCACTGCTCTTTTGTTCATGCAGACACTCACTCAGGCAATACTTGGCCGATGAGATAAATCCACCTACACCTTTAAGCTGTACCTCCCCACACAGGGCCTAGAAGGTCTAACCCTTGGATCAATCCCAGGGTTCTGCCACAAACATCTGCCAGGGCCAAGAGCCCCCGGGGAGCAGATACATAATGTGAACTGCATTTGGATGAAGAAGGAGTTGGAGAAGGCAGCGTGAGGGAATCTGGATTGCAGTGGAAACTGCTCAGGAATTTGGCTTCATGTCTCAGTTGAGTCTTTCTAGACAATCACCTTAACGTGGGTATCTCTAGGTTACCCTGCTGCAGGGGAGATTGGGGAGGGGGTGGATGATGCCAAAGGTGAATAATCCAGAGACTATTTCTGATTATTCCTGGTGCACTTTGCCAGTTGGCTTTTTCTTTTCCCCCCTTTGCCCGGAAACTTGCTTCCATAAGCAAGATTTTCTTTGACTATTTTTCAAAATTTACTCACGATTTCCAGCCACAAGCTATGCTTCCTCAAGATGACCATGCTTACCATGCTTGGCTCTATCCTGAGCTCCATTCAAACCGCACAGACAGAAAGCAGAGTCTCAGAGCTATACAGGGGCCACTCGGGAGCCAGTGCCCACACCCTGGGGTCCTCTGTGGCACCAGGAAAAGATGGGGAGGGCACGGCCGGTTCTCCAGCCCGAGCACGTCGCTCCCTCCCCATTTAGCTCACAGTCCAAAAGGCACTGCAGCAAGAATTCATCTCTGAGTTTCAATTTTCATGGAAATAAACCATTTTATCTCAGAACACAGGGAGAAAAATGAATTCCCTGTCCTTAATGCAGATGGCCTAATCCCCTTTGCTTTCTTGCTTTAAAAAAAGAAATCCAAAAGCTGCTGCCATTTGCTCTGTTGGCTGCCGGCTGACAATTCTGAAAGCCGGGCAGACAAATCTGGAGGCTCCTTGCTCAGTCCTGGCGGAGCTGCCACAGCTACCCCTTGAGTCTGCCGGGGGGCTCAGGAAGGACCAGGGCAGCGCTGGGGAGCAACCTGGCTTAGAGAAGTGTGATGGCCTCGAGAAGGAGGATTCTGAGCCCAGGTGTCCTCAGGGAGAGTTTCACAAAATGCCATCTGACTAGCTTGTTGCCCAAGTACCAGCCCAGGCCTGATGTGTACCAGATCAGCCCACAAAATCCAGCACTGCAGCCTCGCCAGCCATGCACACCCTGCCTGGTGCTCAGCAGCAGCCTGGGCCAGATATTTACCTGCATCCCTCACCAAAGACCCTTAGGGTAGGTACTAACATTAGCCCCAATTTATAGATTGTGGAACTGAGGCTCTGAGAGTTTAGGTAAGCTCTTTTAGGTCACACAGCTAATAAGTGGCAGAACCAGGATTTGAACCTACATCTCTGATTTCTGAGCCTGTGCTCTTCATTTCTAAGCTGGGCCATGCCTGATTTGGGTTCTGGTCCACCTTGTTAGCCTTCTCTGCTCAGCTTCTTATACAGACATTACCATCCAGCCCCGTAAATGCACCCTCTGTTTCCTGCTTCCTAGGCTGTCTCCTCTAGCTGTCATGCTCCTTACCCTCACCTCCAACTATGACATTCCACACTGCTTCAGTGTGCCTAAAAAGACTCTTCTCTCTTCTAAGCCCTCTCAGCATCCTGTTTATCTCAGTGGTTCTCAAAGTATGTCCCTGGACCAGCAGCATCAGCCTCCAATCCCACCTCAGGCCTGCTGAATCAGAAACTCTGGGCGTGGGGCCCCACAATCTGTGTTTTAAGAAGCCCTCCGGGTAACTCCAATGCATGCTCAAGTTTGAGAACCATAGGCCCACCTCTTGCTTCTCCAGAGCCCAATACCAGTTGGTGACCATTAAGGGTAAGGTTAGTTCTTGTTGTTATGGTCTTTGAAACCTGAACCCACCTCTGCAGGCATATTGTAAAGCAATCCTGAGTAGCTAATAATGAAGTAGGCAAAGCTTTTTTTGACCTCTGCTGCAGCTTTCCATTCCACCACAGCATCCTACAAAAGTGACCTACAAAGTGGGAAGCTTACGAAAGTGACCATTGCCACGTGGGCATTGTCATTAGTCCCTTCAAAACCAGCTTTGATGCCCTCAAACTTTGCCTCCCCACTTCAAGTGGGGCCTGAGCTATAGGCTCTCCGTAAAACCACCTGGGACCACGAGTGTCCTCACCTCAAAGAATCTCTCCAGGCTTTGTCATTGAGCTCCCTGTTGGCCCCCTCCCAACTTCCTCCCTGAGGTGTCTCAACACAGCTCACAGCCCACAACCCACAGCCCACAGCCCACAGCCCACAGCCCAGTCCCAGCCCAGGGAATGGCCTCCCAAACCCATTTGTCCTGAAGGTGAAATTGGGCAACTTCACCCTTACGGATGAAATCTCCAGCTCTGATTATGGTATTGTCTATTTCTCCCTTTAATTCCTTCAAGTATTTATCATGTATTTGAAGCACTGTTATTAGCTGCATCCATGGTTATGACTGTTTTCCTTTCCTGATGAACTGACCTTTCTGTTATTAGAAAATGTCCCCCTTTTTCTTTGGTGATACTCTTTGTCTTAAAGTCTATTTTATCTGATATTAATATAGCCTCTCCAGCTTTTGAATATATATCATTTTTTATCCATTTATTTTTACCTTACTTGTGTCTTTAAATTTAAAGTACATCTCTTGTAGACTGCAAATAGTTAGGCCTTTTTTAAAACAATCTATTCCAATAATCTTTGCCTTTTAATTGGAATGTTTAGTCCATTAACATTTACTGTAATTATTGATAAGGTTGAATTTAGTTTCATTTGTCCTCTTTGTTCTTTATTTTTCTCTTCCTCTTTCCCTGCTTTCTTTCGGATTTTTTTGAATTCGCCTTAAATTTATCTGTTGGATTTGTAGCTATACCTCTTTGCATTAGTTTCTTAATGATTGCTTGAGGGATTACAATACTTCCTTAACTTCTCACAATCCACTTAGAGTTATCCCTATCCTTTATGCTATAGCTATCATATGTATTATATCCACATACATTATAAAGCCTACGGGACAATGTTACATTTTTTGTTTTAAACAATCATGAGAATATTAGAGCAATTAAGACGACTTGTTGCCAAAGGGAACCTCAGAATTAGGAGAGGCCTTTCTGAGAAATCTGATTCAGCTCATTGTTAGAAAAGGGAATCTGAATCTTTCAATGTCCCTTCACTCACTTCTAGCTGAAGGTGAATTCTGGAGACACAGGTCAAAGCCCCAGCTAATTCATCCTTTATCTTGCCTTTATTTCAGAGACTTCATCCCGTCTCCTGAGACCTAATCATTAGACCCAAAGTCCTTCTCACTGTTTCCCACAGGTCCTGACATCATTCAGACAGGATGACCCAGCGTGAATATGTAGATTAAGCCTCACCAGTATCCTGTCTTCCTCTGTCTCTCTCCTAAGAGGCACTTTCTCTCATGTTCTTACTAGTTCTGGATTTTTTTTCCTCACCTCTCCTCCTAAGTTATAAATCCTAAAGGTAAGGAATCCGGTCTTATGCATGGTAGGTACAAGCAAATGAACCCCAAATGCATGTCTTGGCCCCTCTTAAGGCAGTCGGGCACAGAAGGGAAAGTGTGCTGGGAAGAGAAGGAGGCACTCATGTATCTGCCTCAGGAATGGTGGGAAATCATTTCCAGGACAGCAGGTATGGCCAAAAACACCACTGTGGATTAGTGCAGGGTCACAGAGATTCTGGGGTTGACCCTGACAAAATGTAACCGTGGGAGTTGAGAATGCAAAGGCTGCAGAGTGGAACAGGGGGAAGCCACCAGGCCAGGATGTGTGGGTGGGATCAAGATTTTCAGCACGCTCACGTGTACCTGGAAGAAGTGTGTGCTGGGCCACCCAGAGCTGCTGACGCTGCAGCCTGGAGGGCTGAAGCTTTTTAGAGAAACCATTAGTCTAGTGACAGGGAGAATGAGAAAGCGACATGGGCCAGGGTAGGCTCAGGGCTGTGGGCCCCGCCATGAGGGAGGCAAGCAGAGGTCATTCACCTGCGTGCTTCTAGGAGACACCAGAGAGCCAGGGAGGGGAACTGAGGCTGATCAGAAAATATCCTTTGTTTTGGAACTAAGAGTGTCCTTTGACCTAAGCCTCAGGAGGAAGAAGGGTGTCCTGGCAAGACGGGGTCTCCCAGGGGTCAGAATAAAGGAGGAGTCCGTGACTGGGAGGTGAAACTGGGAGTGCCTCTGAGTCATGCCCTCAGCCTGCGCCAAGCTAATTGAATGACATGAGACCTGCAATACCTAATTTCATACGAAATGTGATAATCGAGTAATGGGCCAGACTTTTGCACGTGGCTTGTAGACAAGCTGAGAAGGAGGAGAGACGGAGCAGGAACAAGCTGCAGCACGTTTCAGACCATAAGCGCCAGCTAGCCTGTCTGCCCGGCGCTGCCAGCTGGGGCGATGAAGTGCCTGTTGTTTCAAGGCAGGGGAAACATGAGTGACCGTTATTTCGAGTGAGGAATTCACATCCAACATGGTGTGAGGTTAAACAAATCTGCGAGTGAGACCTGACCTGTTATAATAACTTTAAGTGTTTTGGGCCCACACCAGGAAGGGGGCGGGGAAGACAGGGCTGCTTATGAGACCTACTGTGTGCACATCCCCCCAACAAGCTGGCTGCTAGTGGATGGCGATGCTCAGGCTTTGTGGGTGCTAGAACTCAGGGGATTGTGAGATTTTTGGTGGCTGGAATTTTCCGATTTTACAACACAGAATAGCTAGCTGGCTCTTTAAAGCATTGAACTTCTTTCTGACCCATGCGGTCGGCGTGATCACAAAAGACAGTGCTAGGCCTTCGATTAGGTTTCTGGGGATTCAAGCCAAGAAGAGTGTGAACCCCTCCTCTCACCCCCCTTCCTCTAAAGGAAATGCCTAAGTATTTGAAAATGTTCTTTTACTTCCAATCCAGTCTAGCTACAGCTTCCCTTACCTACATCCATGGTGACTGCCATTTCTAGTCGATAAAGAGCCCGGAAAAATTGGATCTGTGCAGAATCCGAAGCAGATTCAAACAATTCTTGAAGGCCAGCCTCCGTCAGGAAGCCTTCTCCGATAGAGGAGTATGACGGCCACTGCCCCCAGCCTTCCCCTCCCATGATCTCTGAGCTCTCGACTCCTGCTGAGCAAACACACTGAGCAACTGATCCAATTCTGTAAGGTGGCCCTGCTTCTCTGCCCAATGTGGCAGACGGCAGGGTTTATCCCAAGTCTTTACAAAGTGGGTGGCTCACTCTTATGGGGAATTCTGAATGCAGCAAGGTGGACAGGACCGACTGGGCAGGATGTCCTTTTCCGAACCCTGCACTGTGAATGGTTCTACCTGGACACTTGGAAGTTTGGGCAGATCCGTCCCACTTAAAGTTCTTAAGTGGGGACTTTAAAACAAAGGAATTACTAAATACCTGATAAATAGCCAAATCACAGAAAGAGTCAACTACAACTTTATTAAACAACTAAAGTAAGCATTTTGCCTAATTACAGGTGTGCACCATGGTTGTCTTTCCGGTTCTAGTGGCCCGTCCCTGCTCCTCCAGGCAGGGATGGGTGAGCCTGCACACTGCCCCTGGACCTCAATTATCCCTCCATGTTGTCAGTTTCTGTTTTCTTCATCTGCCCATGTCGCCAGAGGCCTGGAGACCCTATTTCTGTTTTCTCAATACCTGTGGTTGTATTGCAGTGCTTGGCTGCACGATTGGCAGGGCTCATGAGAGCTTTTCTGTTGCCAGCTCCCCACATGCTTCTCACCCTCCTCCCTCCTCACGTTACCCTCTGCTGGCCTCGCTCCGGGAGCTCCCGCAGCCAGCATCTCTTCGGTGTCCGTGCTCCAGGCTCTGGCAGGACTCAGCCTCCTTCAGGCCTGTCCTGCCTTATGGCCCCCATCTAGGTGGACTCTGGAGGCTGGGTCATTGCTGCACAAAGCCTCTTTGTGACAGACCAAGCATGGAGGTCAAGGCTAACATTTCGCATTTTGACACCTGCATACTTGTTGGGACAAATGCATACTTATTTTTGTTTCCCATTATACATCATTCCTGCAATCACAGTTATATACCTCAAATGCTTTCTAATTAGTCTATTGGCAAAAAATAAATAAATAAAATTTCCTTCAGGATAGCATTTTTGCGGTGACCATCCTGAGCCATTAATTCATAAGTATCATCATTAGTAGTTAACCAAATATTAATATATTTTAATAATTAAAATGATTAATAGTGATTCATTATTAAATTATCACCATCCGTCTGTGTGCTTCCGCTCAACTCCTGAGGCTTTGCCTGGTCCTTGCAAATGGCACCTGTAACAATTGGTCACACAGTGGAACTCCGACCCCTGGGGGGCCAGGAGCTTTTCATTTCTTGTCTGGCACTGAACGTCCATATTGTGCCCAGCACCCTCTTCCCGTGCCTCTTCATGTCACGTGACTGTCGTGAGCTCCCACACACGCACGTCACACAGGTGTAGGTCAACGGGAGACCTCTGAAGAACAAAGCGGGGAAATGCTCAATGTTTCTGAAGCTTGTTAGTGGGAAAACTGCTCCGGCGTGAAGGCGCGTGGGCCGTCCAGGTGGGCTCACAGCTCAGCACACCCACCTAAGCTTTCGTGTGCAGGACTGTGGGGAGCAGGGCCTGGGCAGGCTTTTAGAAAACACAGAACACTGGCTTTGAGGCTCATAGCCTCCCTGGGAGGTACTCAGCGTAGATACTGTCCCCACTTTACAGATGAAACCGAGGCCCAGGGAACGGAGGGAATCAGGAAGAAAATCCAAGTCTCTGTCTCTCCAGCCAGGGGTTTTCTATATTTTGTTTTCCGAAATGGAGAGGTAAAACTAACTTTTTCTTTCGTTCTTCTTCCTTTCTTCCTTTCTTTTTCTTTTTCCCTCTTTGTCTCTGGCGTTTCTGGGGAGAAACATGACTGGCTCCCAGTTGCTGTGAAGAGCGGGAGAGGCAAACATCACACCGGCTAAGTGGGTTTGGGGCATTGGAGAAAACACTCCCTGTGCTTTCCAGAGGCTACTGAGGGGTGGGGGCGGGGCTGAGCTGGGGACGGGGAGCGGATGGAATCACTTGCAAAACCCTAATAAATCTGCAGGCCCAGCTGTTCCTCATCTGATGATCCTGAAGGGAAAGTGTGAAATAGTCGAGATGCTGATGGGCCTGGGGGCCCTTCAAAGGCAGCCCGGTTTTCCCAAGGCCCCTGGAGCTGGGGTGGGAAGTGTCCGGAAACGTCTGAAGGGCGTTTGTTAGAGTTGGGAGGCCCAGGCCCCCCGGAGGCCACATGCACACATGGCGTGTGCCTGGGAACGCCCTGGGCTTGGAAGTTCTGGAAGAGTGGTCGAGTCCCATCTCCCAGAGCGCAAGAGCAGGGCCGGGAGCTCGGCAGACCTGAGTTTGAATCTTGGCTCCACAGCCAAGTGGCTGTGTGGGCCTGGGGGAGTGCCCTCCGAACTTCATGTCTGTCCCTTATAAAGTGAGGATAATGACCCTTCCTTCGGGGCTGCGGTGAGGATTAAATGTGCTAACGCATGTAAAGCTCCTGGTACTTGATAGGTGCCTGGTGTTCTTGCCCCTTCCTTCTCTACCCCTCCTCTGCCCTGGGAATCAGGAAAGGTCTGGGCCGTGCTGACCCCTGAGGCCAGCCAGGGAGGAGGAACAGCTCCAGCCTGTATGCTTGGGTGTGAATGGGGTTCCCCCCTCCTTGTCCTTCCTGCCAGCAGCCTGCCCACCCCCTGCCTGTCCCCTAGGAAGCAGAGGGGCCGCCCCTCCCCCTCTGTTACCTTGACCACTCTCAGCAGGCAGGATCTGTGAACCTCAGGGCTGAATTCTGCTTCGACTGGAGGCTCCGCAGCAAACGGCACCCTCTCTGTGGCTGAGGATTCTGGCCCGAGTTGAAAAGCCTTTAATTGGGTTCTGACTTCTCAATTCTCCCCAAGCATAGCTGTCAGTCCTCCCAGCAGGCAGGCCGTCCACAAGCTCAGCCTCAGAGAGCAGGCCCAAGCTGGCCCAGGGGCACATGGAGACTGCAGCTGGCCGCAAAATACCAGGGGCTTGAAGCATCCCAGGCTATTAGAGCTCACAGGAGATGGGACCATGCCGGGCTTCTGAGCCTGGCACATAGAAACCCTATGTCTCCAGGGCCAGAACTTGCCCTGGGCTTCATCAGATGGTCCTGGGTTCAAGACCCAGCTGCCCCCTTCACCATCCGGGGAACCGTCGGCAACCCACACGCCCTCTGACGCGAGGTTCTGCATCCTTAAAATGGTAGCACTCCCTGGAAGGTCATGAGGATTGCTAAGATCATCCTCCATATATGTCAATACCCTCTTGTATTTCTCTTCTGCTTTTTCTCTCTTTGATTTTTCTCTTTCCTTGTCTCTTTGGCTTTTTTCAGCTCGAAAACCCTTCTCAGCACTTCCTTCACTTCCTTAGGATGGTTGCTTTTCTCCTTCCCACAAACATCACACACGTGGGAAGCTGGAAAGAACTCTTCCCATCTCAGACCACGGGCCCTGCGCTCACAAGGCCTGGCTGGTGCAGGTCAGCTGTGGGCCTCCAGCTCCTGAGCTGATCTCGCTACTGCCCTCAGCTCCTGTTCTTCTCCCCTCTGCTGTAGCTTCTGCCTGGCCCAGGCCCAGAACAGGAAAGAAGTCAGGGGAGAGCAGGTTGAGATGGTGGTAGCCCTCCTGAAACAAAGATCAGTGACGCCTGCAGGAAGCAAACACACCCCCTTCGGTGGCAGAGTAATAGGGGAGCAAGTCATTCCATCTGTTCCCCACCCCACATCACCCCCTGCTGCACCCCAGGCCCAGAAGGAAGTCCTTCCTCATACCTGACTTTCACCTCTCCTGCTGCAATCAGTGCCGACTTCTTTTTGGTCTCCACATGATGCTATCTTCATCATCCCTCCGCTGCTGCCTCCAAAGGTCTTCTCCTCAATTCTGTTCAGCTAGAAGCCCCGGGGGAGTGAAAGCGAACTTTAAGAGGATGTTTAAAGTTTGGCTTCTCATCACCACATCTCAGCTGAGTCCATAAAACTGCCTTATAAAGCCCACTGGCCAGCCAGCTGCCCTCAGCCTCAGGGGCTTCCCTGTTTTATGATTGGCCCCAATTCAGACACCAGCTGGATGTAGGAACTGACTGGCTTTTATGAAGAGATGTTAACAAGAAGCATCTCTTCCCTTCTGTCTTGTTCCCAGAGTCTCCGCTCCTTGCCTCGTTCATGTGTTCCTTCCGTCAATAAACTTCTGCCGAGTGCCTCCTCCAGCCAAGTGCTGGGGCAGGCCCTGGGGTGGGGCGGGCACAGGTGAGAGCTGGGAGTGGGTGCTTTCTTCCTTGGCAGGGCGGGCCCTACAGGAACTGGCACCTGGGCGGCCCTCTGCAGTAGCTGTAGTAGCTGGATCACACTGCATTGTCAGTGTTTGTAAACTGCACGCTAATTGTGAAACAGTGTTGGAAAAACAAATAATTACCAAGCAGCCTGATAAGAGCCGCCATGAGCTGTGTGGTTGGAGAGCCAGGAAGCCTTCGAGGAGCAGACTCCAGCGCTGCTCAGGACCAGGGAAGTTTTCCGGAAGAGGTGCCATTCGAGCTGCGCCTGAAGGCTGCTGGAGTGTTCAGAGCAGGCAGGGTGGGCAGGCGGAAAGCCAGGGCCCTCCCCGGCCAACGGACTGGGAGTGAGAGGTGGACAGCCAGGGCTAGCACCCTGGCAAAAGCCACAGAAGCAACACAGGGTCAAGTTTCTCCAAGGCTCCGTCTCTCTATCTGCAAAGTGGATATAGTACTGGTTAGTCAAAAGTAAACCAGAAATAATAGCTAGCACGTATATGTCATCTGTCATCATTTCTAGCTACTTTCATATGCATGACCTCCCTCGATTTTTGCAATAATCCTGTGAGGTAGGCAGGGCAGGTACTTTAATCCCCATTTTACAGATGAAGAAAATGGGTCTCAGAGAAGTACAATGAGTTGTGACTGGAGACACAGATAGCAGGTGGCAAATGCGGTGCTCTTTCCCCTGGGACAGCTTAGAGCTGCTTGGGGAAGTGTCTGGGGTTAAGGGGAGCAGTGGAGAGGGAGGGGCAAGGAAAATAAAAGTGTCCCCTCTCAGCGCATCTGTCATGGTGGTCTCACCCCACTCCCCTCAGTGCGCCACTTAATGAGAGGGAGGGCATAAGACAGGTGAGGGGACGTGGACTCATGAAATCTTGGATCTCTCCGCCTGGAGCAGGGGAAGGAGAAAGGGGACCCCCTGGAGGGTAGACTCACCCGGGAAGCGTCCTGGGCAGAATCACACGTACAGGAGGCTCTTGACAAAGGGAGGGGGCTGCAGACTTGGAGGAAGAGGAGGTTGGGTAAAAACAGACTGAGGGTCAGCCATAGCCCCCAGGAAGCCACTGTCCCTAGATGAGGATGTTGAGGGACTGAAGGTCACCCGCTGCCTTGCCCCAGGTGGGGAGGTAGCCTTGCTCCCTCCCACGTTCCTGTCCCTTCTTTGTAGGTGAAGTCCCAGGGACGAGGGAGAGAATCTGAACCCTGACACACCTCTCTAGTCAGGGGTTCAGAATGAAGAGGGTGCAGGGAACAGGGCCCCCACACAAGTATACTGGGTCATGTAGCGTCGCATTGTTCCAAACACCTGCATGAAGACCTGGCAAGAACAGACATATCTCATCCCTGCTCACCTAGGTTCTAACACATACACATAACTTCTCTATTCCCACCCTAAACACAGACACATACGCCTCAGAGATCCTGTACGTGCACCCAGAGTCACACAATCAAATCCCACACGGAGCCCATTTACGCTTGCACATCAGTGTGAACAGTACTCCTGGTGATTTAGAGTTTATAAACTGCTTGTACTCACAAGCACAACACCCCCAGATCCACAACCAAATCCAAACTCACTTGCACGCTCAGGTATATGAATATGCATGGACATAATGGTCACACACAGTGACCCTGAGATACAGGACTCAGAGGGCTCTGGAGTTGGTGAGCGGAGCTGCCCAGCAAGGGATCCCCCGGGAGCTGCCCAGCAAGGGATCCCCCGCAGGCTTCTCTCAAGCCTGTCGTTCTCTTCCCCGCCCCTCCACTCTCTCTCACCTCGGGCAGATAAGAGCTGACTTGATTGGGACCAAGTTCCAGCCCTTTCTCTGCACCCCCTCACCAACCCCTCAAGTACCATCAGAGTGCCTGGGACACACCAGGGCTCTGTTACTATTTACCTCTCCTCCCCTGCCATTAGTGCAGAGCATCTAGGCCTGAAAGTGTGGGGTTAAGAATGGCTGCCTGGTCCTAAGGCCCCTTGAGGGGGCTGGAGGTGTCACATAAAGCAGGAAACACCCCCATCAGGGCCTTCCTCCTCACGTCTAGGACCCCCCAGGCTTCTCTCTGAAAAGCAGGGTGGGCTGAAGGGCGGAGAGCAGGGGCGGCAAGGTCCCTGAGGGGGAAGAGGTGGCAGCTCTTGGCCAGCAATTTCTCTCTGTGTCTCTTCACACACTTACACACTTACGCTTGTGCACGCGCGCACACACTCCCCCCACTGTGATTAGAACAGTCACTCCGGCATCGAGGGAACGGCTGCGATTTATGAATGGAAGTTGGTGTAGAGAGACTCCGGCACCATCTGCTTGGGAGCAAACAGGAAGAGCTTCAACGTGCTGCAGACCTGGGGGAGGGAGCCAGTTGGTGTAACAGGCTCATAAAAGCCACTCCTAATGGCCACAGGTGCTCCCCCCCCACCCAGCCCTCAACCCCAGGGAAGAGCCATGTCCCTGTGAACAGTTACAGCCTCTGCCAGGGCCCCATGGCACCCACCCCAGACCAAGGCCAGGCGCCCAGAGTTGGAGTCGTGGAGGAAAGAACATGGAGCATCCAGCAAACCAGAGTGCAAATTCCTACAGCTGTTCACAGCTGGGCTTCAGTTTGTTCACCTGTAAAGTGGAGATGATGTTAATAAAGAGCTATAATGTATTAATCACTTCCCATGTGCTTGGTAAGGTAAATCATCTTGGCTCCATTTTACAGACAAGGGCACTGAGGCTGGGGAGGTTAGACTGTCCCAGCTCTGTGGTAGAGAGCTGCAGGGCCAGGACTTGAGCCTGAGTCAGCAGAGGCCACTGTTCTGAACCTTTTTCCCTTCACACTGCTCCCCATCATAGGGAAGTTGTGGGGATTAAATGAGATAAGCACTCCAAATTCCTGATACGATAGGTGCTCGGTATGCATTAGTTTTCTTCTTTCTGGATTGAAAATGCAGATTGAAAATGAGAGAGTCTCAAAGCACACCAAGGTGCCTTTGTGCTGTGATTAGCACTCAGTGCCTCGAACAGCAGCCAGTCCTGAAAAGTTTAGTTATAATCCAATGTTGCCTACAGAAAATGACCTGACACCTTTTAATGACACATCCCGTTGTTACTGTGCTTCACAGTGATTAGCCTGGGGTTGCAAGCAGGGCTCATAATGACTGTCATTTTTATGCCCATCCTAGGGCCAGCTGAGTTTAGCTCTTCTCATACTGCTTTGTTAGTCCCACAATGCACCCCACTGTATTTCCCCAGATCGTGGTTCTCAGCCAGAAGTAAGATCCAGAACCACCTGAGGTTTCCAAAAATTCAGAGCTCCTGTCCCTTCCCTCAGCCTCCACCCATTGTATCAGAACTGCCTGGCCTTTTTAATCTTGAAAGGGTCTCCAAGTGGCTTCTCCACCCCTTCGCTGCCCCCGCCCCCACTCTGCCCTGGGATCCACGGATCTTCAATTTGCAAATCCTAGCCCTGGAGATCCAGAAATCAGTGGGACCCATTAGCACTATGTTTGGAAGGTGAGCTCCTCCCCACAAGGACCAGGCTGAGTTGTCTCCATGGCCCCTTCAGAGGCCCTGCCCTCAAGAATGAAGTCTTACAAAAAACACAAACCCTTAGCAACCAATTTTAAAATTGGTGGGAACAGATGTTAAATGGAAGGACCAAGAATCTTGCCGGCAGAGTAACTGACTTGGAGAAGAGGAGATCAGGAAGGAGGTGATGCCTCCTGGGCTGGGCCTTGAAGTCTGAGCAGGATTTTGCTAGCAGGTGAAGGGAATCTGGAACTTCAGGTGGAGTGAACCACCATGATACCAGACACCATCATGCCTCAGCTCATGCCTTCATATCCAACACTTCTTTATATTGCCTTAATTTTCCATGTGCAGGTTGAAGGCTGGAAAGGCTCTGCACATCCCGGGGAGAGGGGTAGGGGCAGAAGAGGTGGCCTGCTGGGCCCAGAGCAGCCACACTTTCACCATCCCAAGCTGCAGTCAAGGCTTTGCCCAGTGTCCATGACTGATTCCTCAGAATATACTGGGCCACAATCCGCCCATGAGGTGACGTTCTGCCCTGTGGTCTTGAGGGGCGAGAAACAAATATTGGGGCTGTGCCTATTCCAGGGGTGAGTGGAGTCTTTCAGGCTCCAAGGACAATGAAGGTCAAGGAGAGAGTGATCAGATGAGCTTGCAGGACATAGCACCCGGCCAGGCTGGAGAGGCAGCATTCTTCACCTCTGTCTGCCACCCATCCAGCCATATACCCCTTACCCAACCTGGCCAATATCACCTAGCCACCCACAGGTCACCCAGTGTCTTTTGAGGACTTGGGCACCTGGCTCATGGTCTTCTCTGTCTCCCAACTCCCGCTGTGGTCCTGGGTACCTTGAATGTGCACATGGACATCCCAACAACCTCACTTCTTGGTTCCTCTACCTCCCCTTCTCCAGTACCTTCTCTCCACTTCAGCCACTCACATACCACCTGGAATGTCTCCTATAAAATCTTAAACTCCAGCATCCTTCTCTTGGGCCCCAACTTTTTTCCCTTCTTTCAATGAAACCTGATCTCCACTCGCAGGTATTTCTCCTATTTTCCAGTTTTGTCCCGCTCATTCGGCTGCAGTCCTGGAGTGCTGGCCTCGGATGGGGCATTCTGCCAGGCTGTTGGTTCCTTCCTGGATCTCCTGTCTCCCCTATCGACCTGCCGTGATTGGCCACATCATTCATTCTCCCCGGTACCCTCGATTCCCACACCCCTAGCCCTGCCTCTCCTAGCCCTGGAGGACCCCGCTGTCTGCTTTCCCCATCATGATTCCCAGGCTACTGGAAGGCACAGCAAAATCACCCAACCGTGCAAACTGGTGCCACTCCAGATTTATGATCCCTGACTTCAGCCCAGTCCTCCAGGCCACTGGGCCCCTGGTGGTCAGCTCCTGTTCTAAACCTTTACCCCCTTCCAGGCTTCCACTGCCTCCCCCCTCACGTATAATTGACAGAGAAAATAAAGATCCTCAGACCAGAACTCCCTCGAGTCCCCTCTCCTCCTCCTCTTGGCTTATCACAGACCTGACCCCACCTGTTTCCAAGAGCTCATTTTCACTGGCCGCCCACCCAGCCCGGGGGGAACTTGCTCCTTAGCTGTTGTGGCACCACCCACCCTTCCAGACCTCCTCTTCCTTTCCGATCAGCGATCAGCTCCCCGTTTTGCCTGCTTCTCCTCCTGCCCACTGCCTCTGCATTGTGGCTCCCCAGACCTCCATCTATGACTTCTGGCCTTGCCCGGGCCCTGTCCCCCGAGTAGTCTCATCTAAACCCACAGCGTTTTGCTCCAGTAACGCTCGTATCTGTGGCTCTGTGTCCAGGCTCTACGTCCTGTATCCTGGATGTTCATCTGTCTATCCTGCAGGCACCACCAAAGCAGCATGTCCCCAACTAATCCTCTTAGCTCCTTCCTCAAACTCCCACTTCCTCCCTCTGCAGTCTCTGGGTGTTGGGTTATGGCATCTCCAACCACCCAGCTAGACACCTGGGAGCTGCCTCGGCTCCAGCCAGCCCCCTGCCCCCACCTGTCTCAGAGATGGCTCCCAAGTCCACCCTATGCCTTCCATCACACTGCCACTCTTCCTTCCCAGGGCTTGTCATCTTTAGCCTCTACTGCTCTTCGCTTCTGACTAGCTCCCACTTTTGTATTTAAGCCGAATTTCCTACAATGGCCCACAGAGGCCTTCACATTCAACATGTCCAAACGCCCCTGCTCTCCTTCCCTGCCTCCCTCCCTGCCAGCCTCACCCAGCTGCTCCTGGACGAGCTGGGACTGCACTTGCTGACTCCTCCGTCTGGGATGCCCTCTCTCCTGCGTCCTTGACTCAGAAACCATTCTTCCTCCAAGAGCCAATTCCAAGGTCACCTTCCCAAAAACCGCAGGCCCTCAGTAAAATTGGTTATTTCTTCTCTCTGTTCCCCTGTTCTCAGTTTATCCAGTCTACAGTTGTTGGATATTCATTGGTTCTGATTTGGGGCCTTCATGAATAATGCCCACCGTGAACATTCTTGTACGTGAATTCACCGCTGGAGGGCACGTATCTCTCACTGGACCACTTAGATACCGACAGACTGCCTCCAAAGAGATCTTTGAGAGCTCCTGATCCACAACTTCACCAACACTTGGTTTTAGCAGACTTTTACATTTTTCCTAATTGAGTGAGTAGGTAGTAGAATCTCATTGGGATTTTAATTTTCAATTCCTTGATACCTAATAAGGTCACATAGCTTCTCATATAATTATTGGTCATTTAGATTTCTGCATATTCAATTATTTGGTTCAGTTTTTCCACTGAATTGTAAATCTCTTTCATACTCATCTGTGAAAGTTCTTTAGCCTTTGCTGGTTGTATTTATTTATTGCAAAATCTTTTCCCACTCTCTGACTTCCTTTTCACTCTTTTAATGTTGTCCGTTGAAGAACAAAACTTTTTGATTTTAATGTACTCAAATTTATCAATCTTGTCCTTTATGGTTACTGTTATATTTGTGTGTTGTTTAAGAAATCCTTCCCTACCCTGAGGTCATGGAGACATTTTTCTATGTTGTCTCATAAAGGCTTTATTGTTTCACTTTTCACATTTAGGTCCATGCTCCACCTGGACTCCCACAACACTTGGTACGTATTTTGCGGCACCGCTAACTCCTCTGTTTATACGTCTGCCTCCTCAACTAAAACAAAGACCTCCTTTAAGGCAAAGTACACATGGATATTTTAAATCTTTGCATTCAGAGGTCCTAACACAGTGCCTGGCACACAGTAGGCACTTGAGTGCCTGGGTTGCAGAACCCAAGTGCAGCTGCTTCCAGACAAAAAGGTCCTCTCTTCTCAAAGCTCCCACCTCTGCTAACTCCTGCCCTCCCCCCAGAAAGCTAATGTTCATGGCACAAGCACGTAACGAGCTCTGACTGTGTGCAGGCACTGGGCACGGTTCTAGTGATGCAGAGCCGAAGATGATGAAGTCTCAGCCTTGAAGAAGCTCAGCACCTGGCACCTGGTTTCCTGATGCTGTCCAGAGCCCTACACACAGATTTGGGAAGCCGGAGAGACCTTGGATCAAATCCCAGCTCTGCCTCCCATCATCTGTGTGACCTTAGGCAAGTCACTTCAGTATCCTGGGTTTCAGCTTTCTACTTTGTTAAAAGGGAAAAGAACAGATGACTTACCGGGTTGTCCCAAGGACTAAGTGGAAAAGTAAACATAAGAATGCCAAGCAGGTGCTGGACACATGGTAGGTGTCCAAGGTTGTGGCGTTGAGTAAATGATGGAATGGTTGAATGAGTAAGTGAATGAACTGGGTAGGGGAGAGGGTGGAGAGCTAGAGCCGGGAGGGGCAGCAGGCAGGGGGCCGGGGCTGCTTGTGGGCCTGTTGCAGGCCTTCCTTGTCATAGTAACTGCTGTCAGCAAATGTTTCCCAGACAGGAATCCCCTTCAGGGCTCCCTTCCCCAACCCACTGCATTTGTTGACTCAAAACCTCCCCACTGCCAATTTAGCCTGCAGTAAGGAAGGGGGTGGGGAGGGGAAAGAAGTGTAGGAGGGAGTGGAACTATACAGAAAGGGGTCTTTGTCTAAGCACTGTGTGGCATTTCGGATTTCAGTCGA
The DNA here is from genome assembly GCA_963575035.1 of Avahi laniger. NCBI lineage: Eukaryota > Metazoa > Chordata > Mammalia > Primates > Indriidae > Avahi > Avahi laniger. Next base: position 23,339 of record CAUYSK010043273.1, read on the forward strand.
GAGGTTTTTGTTGTGTGGTTTTTTTTAACCTCCTAAAGAGCTGAGTGGGCCGCACTTGCACTAAGAGGTATCAGAATTAGACAGCAGGGAGGACTTCCAATGGGCTCTCTGTGTTGGGTGGTAGAACAATAGAATGGGTTGCCATTGGCCCAGGCAACCCATTCCATTGTCCCACCCAAGGCCCTGAGGAGTCTACCTGCAGCTTGGGCACAGATGCAGGGATACAGTCTCCAAGCAGGGCCTCCGAGGGCTTAGTCCTGTGGTTCCCGTAGCTCTTCTACCTGCTGAGGTGAAAGGCTCCATGTTCAAGAAGTTTTTCTGAACCCAGTAGCCACTGGGCCTTCCTACTTCAAGGCTTAGCTTGGGCCTCTTGCCACATGCCATTCTCTGGTTCAGGCTCCCCCTCCTGGGGCTCCTTTTGGGGCAGCCCAGGATCCTGGAGGTGTGGAGGCTGGGTCCAGGCTGTGCCCGGACCCGGCGGAGCCCTTCCGCCCAGCCACACTTTCAGGCCTGTCTGGTCTGCTTGCCTGTCACCCCAGCTCACAGCCAAGGAGAGGGAGCCCCCCAACAGGCCCTGGCCTCCTGCCACCCCCACCGCAGGCCTGCCCTGACCCCGTAAGCACCAGGCGTGGGCCTTCTCCTCCCCTGACGCCTTCCCCGTCTCTGCGGTGGCTCCCTGCTTCCTCCATGCATATGCACACACGCGTTTGTCGGCCTTCTCTCAGGCTCTTCCATGCCACATGTTTGTGCCTGCATTTCTCTCCCTATTTCTGTCTCCCGCTCCTCTCTCTGCCTCTGTCTGTCCTCTCTGCCCGCTTCCTTTTTGTCTCCTTTTCTATTTGTTGCTATCTGACTCTCTGTGTCACTCTGTCACTGTGCTTCTATCTTCGCGTGTGTTTCTCAGTCTCTCAGTCTGTCTCTGAATCTGTCAGTCTCTCTTTCGGCGTGTGTGTCTCTGTCTCCTTCTCTCTGTTTCTCTGTCCCTCTCACTCACTGTCCCTGCCTTGTGTCTCAGTCTCTGGCTCTGGCTTTCTCTCTGAGTCCCTCTTCTGGACACTCAGTAGGCCAAGGTCAGAGCCAGAGCCTGCCCACAGCCAGGCCACTTGCCCCTGGTGGCCCCCCACCTCTGGCATCACCCCTGGGGATGGGCTTTCCCAACAGCTGCCAGGCGAGAACAGGCCCGGTGTCCCCCAGCCCCGCTCTGTGAGTGGAGTCCCAGGGGGCTGCAGGCTGTCTTCACCGGCACCTGCTCAGGGTGCCTTTCTTCCCTCCCCTCCTCCCTCCCAGGCTTAAACTCAGTGCCCCACCCCCAGCCCCAGCTCTGAAGACGCTGAGCCCTGGCTGTGAGCCCAGCACGGCTGGGAGCTCCATGGGGGCGCTGCAGCAGGAACTCCACCCCCGCCCTCTCGGGAGCTCACTGGGGTGGCCCCACACCCCTGCACAGAACACAGTCCGGGCAGCACAGGAAAAAGAATCCACGCCCAGTGTGGGCCACACGCTGAAAATCCCAAAGGAAGGGAGACCAGAGTCTATGTCACAGCAGGCAGGTTCCAGCTGGGCAGGACAAAGGCTAATGGGAAGGCAAGGGAGGGCATCAGATGAGAGGACCTTGCCTGGCAAAAGCACAGGGATGCAGATAATTAAGGGACCTTGGGGGGCAGTGGTTTAAGGGCTAGAATTAAGGTTCCCACAAGCATTTGAGAACAAAAAGAGGATTCAAAACTATGCTCATGGAGGTAGGTGGGGGTGGCAGAAGTTTTCACAGGTGACAATGACATCTGAATTGGATTCTGAATTCACTCAAGGTGAAGGAGAGGAAAGAGGCATTTCAGGCTAAAGAACCAGCACGTGTCAAGACAGAGAGGAACAGAAGTGCTCAGGAAGAAAGAAAAGCGTCAGAATGAGGAGCAGAACGAGGGCCCTGGCGTGGGACCCCAGGAGCGGGTCTAGACTCTACCTGCTGGCTGCCAGGGAGGGACTTTGCACAGGAGAGTGACACTGCTAGCTTTCATTTTAACTTTTTAATAAATCACAGCTGTCGGAGAGTGGGCTGGCAGGAAGGGAGACCAAGGGCTGGGAGAGCAGCTCACAGCTACTGCAATGGTCCTGGCAAGAGCAGGACCAGGGCTGTGCGCACGGGAGTGTGGGCAAGAGGATGCTTGGAGGGCACCTTCTGAGGCAGACCAGAAAGCTGGGGGCAGGGAAGGCGCTGGGGTGTCTGAAGCTTCCAGCTTAGGGAACACAGAAGAGGAGGAGATGTTTGGAGAAAAAGACAAAGCACATTGGGTTTGGGTGTCCGTGGGACTTCCTGGGTAGAACTCCCTCCATTCCTCTTCCCCTCCTGGCAGCTGGACATGAGGTGTGAAGGCCTAGAGATGGCCCGGGTGGCACAGCGAGGTCTGGGAGTTGACAGTTCATGAGGCCAAGCAGGAGCTGAGCTTGGGTCCGATCTGTTTGTGGCGGTTCCAGCTCCAAAGCAAGAAAGGGGCAGGAAACGGCTCAGAAGGACGCTGCCCGGTGTGTGCCCTCTCTGAATCTGCTTCTTTAGTGTCTTCTCACTCACAGCCCTGACGTGCCTCACCCCCCCACGTGCGCACATGTGTGCACACACGCTCACACACGTGTGCGCACACACACAGAACCGGATCAGCAATGGCACCAAATGTTTCAGGCTGACCAACAAGTATTTCAAAGGTGGATTCCCTCCCCTCCATCCCACCCGGCCCCCACACAACTGCTCTCCCAAGCAGCTGGAGGCAGAGTCGGGGTGGGGGGCAGCAGGAATAAATCCCATTTTCTGCTCCTTTTCAGTGCTGGGCTGCAATGCCCTGCTGCCCCCCTCCCTCTCCACAGACAGAGGATTAGACCGACCTCGGCTCTGCCTCGTGGGGAGGGCGATGCGCAGGGCAGGGGCTGAGCTGGGGAGGGGTGCAAGTGTTCAATGACAGGGCTAAGAATAACCGCTCCCATCAGGCCTGACACCTCTCCCACTTGCCACGGCTCAAGTTGTTCCTGCATACGGGAGACAGACAGATACAGGGTGTCTGCATGGGGCTGGGCGTCTCTGTGCGTGAGACAAAGACCGAAGCTGGGGGTGCGGTTGTGGGGGCAAGCTGACAGGCACCTGGCGTGGATGCGGCTGGGAGAGGCTGGAGACAGGGCAGTCCCGTGTGACAGAGGGAGAGCGCACATGCTCTGTGTGCCGGCGCGTGTGTTCACGAGTGCGCCTCTGTTGGAGGCTGTGTGCTTGGGGGTCGCAAGGGCGTGCTGTTGGGAGGGAGAGACGCCCAGACAGTCAGCGCAGGCAGGCAGGGTCGGGTGCAGGTGTGCAGGCACCCTCAGCGCGTGTGTGCGTGGCCGAGGCGGGGGCGGCAGGGAGGGCCTGGCAGCAGCCCCGCTCTGCGGGGCCAGGGGCTCTGCCCAGAGCAGTCAGAGGCAGAGGGAGCCCGAGCCCCATCTTCTCCGTCTGAGGAACAACCGAGAGGAGTGTGTGTGTGCACGTGAGTGTGTCTGAGCGCGTGGGGGTCTGCGAACAAGTGTCTGTGTGTTGCATATAAGGGTGTGTCTCGTGTGAGTGTGTTACTGTCTGTATCTGTGTATGAGTGTGTGTTAGAAAATGCGTCTCTGTGTGTGTGTGTACATGTTTATTTCTGTAAGTATGTGTGCATGGTCTGTTTATGAGTATTTGTGAATGAATGTGTGTCTGTACATGAATGTGTGCATCTGTGTGTTTGAATGTATATGTACAACTGTTTATGTGTGAGAGTGTGTGTGTGTGTGTGTGTGTGTGGACACTCGATGGAACCCTCATCCTGCCCACCTGCACTCACTAGCCTCTGGCTCCCGGAAGATGGCGAGGGGACCGTGCAGGTGGGCCTTTAAATCTGTCTCCACATTTCCGGGATAGAGTGAGCTGAAGATCAGGGCCAGGGGGCAGGAGGCCACTGCATTCTCGTCCTTTCCAGGATGGAGCAGGAAGAACAAGTGCCAGTGTCTGCCTGAGCACGGTAAACACACCCACTGCAGTCATCAGCTGGCCGTGTGGTGGTGCCTCAGTTTACTGAAAGCGTCAGGGAGGGGCATACTGTTTGAATTTCTGTGTGGAATCACAAATGCCACAAGAGGTCCTTAAAACACACCACTTTTTGTCAAACCAGTGCATCATGTGGTGTGTGGCACCCTAGCCTCGTCAAAGCAGCCCTCTGGGGGGACAGCTTCTCCCAATCAGCCCAACCCGGGCCTCAGGACTTTACTTCAACAGCCAGTGACAGTCCACCTAGCCTAGGTACCTACCCATCTGTAACATCACCTAGAGGGGTTCTTTAATTCAGGACTTTATGAAGCCAACTAAATGGTTCGTTGAGAATGACTAAACTCAACCTTGGAAAGAAAATCATAAACATTTTACTACCTAGCTAAGCCAAGCATGATTACATATGGAAACTATGGACGCTACTCAGTGGGGTTTTGATATTAATTTCCAATTTCCTCCTTGCTGAGGAACTGATGAAAGCCCAGCCTCAGTGCTATCCAGACTGAAGTCAACATCTTCTCACATTGTCCAGCCAAGCTCTGCTGTTTCTCACCGAGGCTCCCCCAACCCCAGTTCCATGCTGGTGACTCCAGAGTTTTGTCCTGGCCCCTGGTCTCCGAGGGTGCACTCACTTGGGGTCATTTAAACACAACCTCTGCGGTTGTATCAAGGAGAACTGCCTCAGCCCGTATTCTCTGCAAATGTCAGCCACCTGCTGTCACCAGAGAGTGCCTCCCTCTGTGGGCTTTGTGCTGAACCTCTGCTCTCTGTCCTCGTCCTGGCAGCCTGTGTGTACTGTTTGCCCGTCTCTGGCCTGTCCTTCCTGCTCCACGTTCTGCCCCGATGGAACAAAGGGAGCCGTGTGCTATTCCCTGCGTTGATAGGGAGCTGAGAACAGCTTGCCCCCTTGGGCAGAAGCAAGACTCCTCAAGCTTCCCGTGCTGTTCCCTCCCTGTACCCCGTGACAGAGGGAGCTGCCAGGCCATGTGCAGGGACTCCGCTTAGCCTCCACACTGCATGGAACAGGGAGCTTCAAGTGGGACATGACTCTGGGGAAGGGCCCAGAACAGGGTTTGGGCACATCTGAGTTTGACTCTCAACTCTGCTTCCATGTGACTTTGGGAAGTCATTTATTCTCTCAAGTTTCCTCATCTGTAAGAGGGCATATTCACCCCTTTCTTGAGGGGACATGGGGAGGATTTATTAATAGATAAAGCCCCTGCACCCAGGACACATTCATAAATGGTACACATCACTGTTGCTACTGTACCGACCGAGGGGATCATAGAGCGAACCCAGTGCTGCCCAGACGTCGGGTGTGCTAAGAGTCACCGGGAAGCTGCTTAAAAGGAGGACCCCTGAGCCTGAGGCTTTGCATCAGCGTGTCAGGCCTCAGGCCCTCCATCTGCTCGGCTTCGGAACAGGGGCAGTTGCGGAAAGGCTGGGCCACCCCGGGCTCCCAGCCCCTTCTCACATTTCAGAGCTACTGAGGCCCCAACGTGCGCATGGCTCCTCGGGAAGCCGTCCCAGGTGAGGGCCCAATTGAGTTTGACATCGTCTTCACTGAGAGCACCCTGGCCGCCGCTTTGGTTTTGATTACAGGCGGCCTGGCACCGGGTAGCCATGGCCTGTTCACCTGAACTGCCAGCACGAGGCACGGATGCTAATTACACGGGTAAGTGCTTGCAGATTTCCCAGGAACAACAAAGATAATTTGTTTGCTCCATGGCTTGTTAGGAGGAAAGCTGGGCTCTGGTGACTGGGTGGCTGGTAGATCAGGCCTGTGGCCTTTCACCTTCTCCTGCCCTTGCCTGCTGGTTCTCCCAGCCGTGCTGATTAGAAGCGGGAGAAATTAAGATCCCCCCTTGTCCCCCGTCCCTAGCAGGCTGGACGAGGTGGGGGAGGAAAGGGGGATCAGCTCAGAGGCTAAGCCAGACTAAGGACATCTAGCAGGGGTCCCGCCGGCCCAGCCCGGGCCTGGGGAGAGGGCGGACAGTGAGCAGGAGGCGGGGGCCTTCTCTGCGGCTCCCTCCGAATGCGCTCAGCGTTGCCTCAGTGGAGCTCAATGCCAATGAGCGTCTTTCTTGCGGTCATAGCGGCCCAGTCCTCCTTTAGCTGAGCAGGACAGAGGAGGGACGAGAAGGGATCACTCACAAGGGATGTTGGGGCTGGGGCAGCTGGGAGGGGACGGTGGGCAGGAGTGGGACCCCATCCAGCTGGGAAGAGGGTCAGGCCACCTTCTGGGTCTTGAAGTTGCTGTGGAAATCAGTCAGAGCCCATCTGCCAAAGAGCAACGTGAATTGCTCTGTTAGAAGTCAGTCATCGAGCTGGAAGGGCTATAATCGTCCTCTCTCCTGGCTTCCTTCTGCCTGGGGGAACGGGGAGGGTGGGGTAATTGCTATAATTATTATTAATGTTGCTATCCCTTATACTTTCATGTGTCTTAATGGTTTTTACACACCAATAGTCACTATTTATCAATGGCCTACTGTGTGCCAGAGAGTGAAATAGGTGCTCTGTGTATATGATTAGGCCCGTAAGGTGGAGATCATTAGGGTCCTATTACAGAAGAGGAAATTGACGCTCAGTGAGATTAAGTATGTTGGCTGAGATCAGAGTAAGATGCAGAATAAGGATTTGCACCCAGGGTCCCTTGTCTTCCCCTGGCCTCAGGTGATAAGCTGTCCCCTGATGGGCTGCTCCCCAAGAGGGATTCAGGGGTCAAGGCAGAACTAGAAGGCATCCAAGCACCGGTCTTTTTCTGAGAGGCTGGTAAGTGAGGAGAAATGGGAGGAAATGAGTCAGGTATCCTCTAAAGCAGGCACAATGCCCAGCAGACTTACAGGGGATTCCAGCCTTATTCTGGGATGGCAGAAACTCCATCAGAATGACCTGGCTATGCTGCACTGAAAAGAGCTCTCTCATCCTGGACCTCACCCCCCGCCCATCTCTCTCCCTCTCTTAGCTGCAGGTGACTATTAAATTAAAGATAGATGGAAAGTCTGTGCAGGGTGGGAAGCTGGCCTCCCCAGTGCAGAGACCAGTCGGGGTGAGTAATTACACGGGTAAATCTGGGGTGGGGCGGGTGCAGGACCTGCACTGCTGGTAAATTGAGGTCAGGGGCCAGTGAATAAAATAACAGCACCAGCCTTTGACCACCTGCTCTCTGTGGCCCCTGGATTTACTGTCACACTGCATCCGTTTACATCTTTTCATTCTGGTTTCACTAATCCACATGTGTCTATTCTCTCTTTAGAAATTGTTGAAAAATTGCTAGTTTAGGAAAATTTGTTCAAGGCAAGTAACTTCTGCCCAGAGCCACCCCCTTCCGCCTCTCCACTTCTGCCCTTGGGCTGAAGGCTTCCACCTCTGAGCTGTTGAGAAGGAAACCTCTCCTGCCATCATTCAGTATGTCCAAGACAACCCAATTTGCCCATATTTGTGTTCCTTCCAATTAAAGTGATTCATTAAACCTCTGATGGATTTCATTTTTATTCCTCGATAAGAAATTTCAAATACATTCAGCCATGGAAAGAATCCTTTGACTGAGCCATATCCTAATTTTGGCTGCAGCCTTTGTGGGAGGGTAGTGAGCAGGCTGACCTTGACTCTGGCCACTCGGAGGGACACAGGGGATCTGTGGCTCTACCACAGGGCCCTGGGGACAGCATCCAGCTCCCGAGGCCTCAGCAAGCCCTGCAGTCTCCATGGCCCAGAAGCAGAGGCTCCTTCTCTCCCCTGGGAGTCTGTTGCAGAATGTGGTAAACACCAGCACAGCAGAGTTGCTACCCAGGGACAACCTTGGCTGTGATTTCCATTCTGAGTGACTGGAAGACCCTGTGTCACTCCTAGCACCAAGTCTCCATAGAGGAGACCACATGGTCACTGGAACACACTTTGATGGAGACTTAGCACACTAGAGTCTGTCCCCAGTTCTGCCATATGATGATTTGGGGCTTGTTGCTGTACCTCTCTGAGTCTTCGGATGGAAGACCTTCATCAAGCACTTACCACGTTACCATATTTGCAGTTCTATATCTTGCCAGCTACCCTAACTGTCTCTAGTTTAGAGGAGGAGATTATTGCTCAGAGAGATTAAGTGACTCGACCAAGACCACACAGTTGGCAAGAGAAAAAGGCCAGAAATGAATCCGGGACTCTTCAAGATTCTCTTGAGGCCTCAAAGGAAGCCAGTGACCTTGTATACCAGGTCCTGGCCTGGTGGCTGCTCTCGAAAAAACAAACAGGGCTCAGAGACTACAGGAGCAGGTTTCAGACTCTGAGGCCTTCTGGGAGCAACCACAGCCTTGAAGAGGATTCCACCCAGACTGCAGTGGACAGACGGTACATATACGGGGCTGCAGAGATCCACGTCACCAGTTCCAAGAGACAGCATTAAACTCTAGTCTATCAGGACAAGAATCTGAATCCCAGGTGCTGTCTGAGAGAGACAAGGCCCAGTGGTGGAGTCATATGTATGTTAGGAAGCTTTTGACTACAAGTTACAGAAAATTTGACTAGCAATGGTTTAATCAAACAGGAGTTTATTTCTCCCATGTATGAAAAGGTTAGAGGTTGGTGGTGTTGATTCAGCCATGCACATGGTGATATCAAGGACCCAGGTGCTTTCTGTCTCCTTCCTGCCACCCTCACTGTGTTGGCTTTTTATCCTCCAGCTTGTCTAACTTTATAGTGTTGACGTGGCTGCTGCAGCTCCAGGCATTACATCTGCATTCATGTGAGGAAGAAGAAAAGATAATGCCAGTGCCATTTTCCCTTTTAATCAAGAAATCAGAAACCTTCAACTTCTCAGTTGAAAGATTTAATAAACTTGTTGAAAACATGAAAGGAGGGAGGGAAGGAAGGAAGGAAGGAAGGAAGGAAGGAAGGAAGGAAGGAAGGAAGGAAGAAAGAAAGGAAAGAAAGAAGGAGAGAAGGGAGAGAGGGAGGGAAGGAATTCTTCCCACAACCCAGAATGGAGTCACATGGTCACTTTTAGCTGCAAAAGAAGCTAGGCAAGAGATTATCTGGCTTTTACCTTCTGTGGTGGGAGAATAACAAGAAAGAAGGAGGCTGAGAGTGGCTTCTTGGTTTGCCAACCAACAGAATCTGCCATAAAATTCTACATCTTGGCCATGTCATGACATTCAAGGGATAAATTGCAGAAGTCTGTCCTGGTCAATGCACCTTTATGCATGCTGTTTCCCGGAATTGGGACCCCCATCCAATTCCTATACCTCTCATATTTGCCTAACAAAGCCCTCAGTGTATTCTGGAACTACACTTTTAGAAGCAATTTGGCAACATGTTTCAACAGCCATAAAAATGTTCATAAATTGTGACCCAGTATTTCCACTTCTGAGAATTTATTTGTTCCAAGGAAATAACCTAAAAGGACGAAAGGGAAAAAAAGCCTACATGCTCAAGGATGTTCATTGCAGCATTAATAATAAGAAACAACCCAAACATCCAATGACAGGGGAATGGATGATTAAATCTTAGTACACTCATTGGATGGCATATTGCACAGCCATTAAAAGTTGATCACTATAAATATCACTTAGTAACATCAAAAGGGGCTATGATATAATGTTATATTAAAAAAACAAACCCAGTCTTGCATAGTGGCATGTACCTTAATCCTAGATAGTCGGAAGGCGGAGGCAGGAGGATCGCTTGAGCCCAGGAGTTAGTCCAGCCTGGGCAACATAGCGAAGACTTGTCTGTAAAAAAACAAATGGGTAGGCTGGGCGCAGTGGCTCACGCCTGTAATCCTAGCACTCTGGGAGGCCGAGCTGGGAGGATTGCTTAAGCTCAGGAGTTTAAGACCAGCCTGAGCAAGAGCAAGACCCCATCTCTACTAAAAAGAGGAAAATTAGCCAGGAATCATGGCACATGCCTGTAGCCCCAGCTCTCAGGAGACTAAAGCAGGAGGATCACTTGAGCCCAGCAGTTTGGGTTGCAGTGAGCTGTGATGACACCACTGCACTCTACCCAGGGTAAAAGAGTGAGACTCTGCCTAAAAAAAAAAAAAAAAAACGGTAATCGAATACATTATTTGGATTGCAAACTTAAACAATATATGCCTCGTGCACAAAGAATTGAAGGGAATTCACAAAAGTTGTTGGGTTAGGGTAAAGGGATTATGGATAATGGTTTTTCTGTCTGTTATTCAAAATTTCCGTAATGGTGTGATGTAGTTTTTAACATAATTGGAGGGGGTTAGGATAAAAATTATCCATCTTTCAAATCCCAGCTCAAATGCTACCTCCTCTTGGACGCATTCCTTGCTTTTTCCAACCACATCTTTTCTGAAGTTCTTATTTTACTGGACCACATGCTCTCCTGACGCTACGGCCATGCCCAATTCTTTATTCCTGACCCATGACGATAGGCACCGGGAATCAAGAAGGCCATGTGGCACAGGCCAAGAACCCAGACTGAGAGCCTAGTGTAGTGAAGGTGTGAGGGGTCAGGGATGTGTACAGTTAGGAAGCAGGCATGGGACCCAGGCAACAGGTCCAGGGCACCAGCAGTCAGCAGGGCTTGAAAAGTAGAGGCATAAACCACTTGGCATTGAGTAACAACTGATCTTTCTAATTATTTTAAATGTATTTTTAAAATGTATTGTTATAATTGTGTAAGTAAAATATGTCTACATGCTCACAATAAAAAAAATTATATAGTTCAGGTAAAGCCCCCCCTTGGCTCTCACACCATCCCACTCCCCTCCCTAGGGACTGTCAGTGTGGTAAGTACCCTTCCAGAATAGTTTTTCTCATGCGCATAATTTTAAAGTATACGTCCATGTTTATTTATATTGTTTTGTGTCTTGCTTTTCTCCTGTAATGAGACCTTTTCATTTCAGGATGTGAAGGTCTACCTCATTTGTTTAGACTCCAGAAAACCATTACTAGTGTATATATTCAAAGATGCGTTTAACCCTTTCTCTACCAAGGAGCATTCGGGTTGTTTCTAATTGTTCAAAATTCCGCCACTGTCACCACGACCTCCTGTGAAGGTGCCCCCTTGTGCACTTGGAGCATTTATCCCGGCAGAGACTTGGCATTGCTCTCGTGAAGGGTTTGGGCATTTTCCATTCTAATGGGCACAGCCAAATTGTCCTCTACAAACACCATGACCGTTTCCATTCTTACCAACAATGAAAAACATGTTCATTGCCCTTAGATTCTTCCCAACAGTGGCTATTGTGAGTCTTTTTTTTAAAAATTTTTCAAATCTGATAGGTGAAAAATGTTAACTCTGTGTTATTTTTACTTGCATTTCTTTGGTTACTAGTGAGGCTGGGCATGTTTTCATACATTTATTGCCATTTGTAATTTCTCTTAGGTGAATTGTCTGTTCCTATCACCCATTTTGCCTTTTGAGTTATCTTTTGCTTGTTATTTGTAGTAACTCATTATAGTTCCTGAATATTAATCCGTTTTTGTTGCAAATGTTATAGATACTTCCTTCCAGTCTGTTGCTTGCCTTTTTAACAGTATTTACGGTGCCTTTTGTCATAGAGCAGTTTTAAATTTGGACATAATCAAATTTAGTGATCTTTTCCTTTACAGTCTCTGTGTTTTATGTCTTGCTAAAGAAAGCCTTTCCTACCCCAAGGTTATAAACAAATTCTCCCGTATTTTTTAATAGTTTCATGGATTTTGTTTTTTACATTTAGCTTTCTCATCCATCTGGAATTTATTTCAGTGAATGGTGTGAAGTAGGAATCTAAGGGGTTTTTTTCCACAAAGAGAGCCAATTGTCTCTACAATATTATTGAAGAATCCATCTTTTCCTTTCTGTTTTTTTTCCAGCTTTATGGAGGTATAATTGACAAATAAAAATGGTATATATTTGAGGTATACAATGTGATGATTTGGCATACATTACATTGTGAAATGATTGTCACAACCAAGCTAATTAATAAATCCATCACCTCATATAGTTACCTTTGTGTGAGTGTGAATGTGAGTGTGAGAGTGTGTCTGTGTGTGTGTGTGTGTGTGTGTGTGTAGTGAGAACACTGTAGATCTAGTCTCTTAGCAAATTTCAAGTGTACTATACAGTATAACTAACTATAGTCACCATGCTGTACGTTAGATCCCCATAATTTATTAATCTTATGCTGAAAGTTTGTCCTACTGCTTTTAAATGCTACTTTATCATATACTGAATTCCCCTTGATACAGAATCCTTTCTGAAGTTCTCTGTTCTGTGACACTGATCCATTTGCCTTGTCCTGTGCCAGCACAACACTATCTTAATGAGTACAGCTTGGTAGTGTTTTGATATCTGATAAGGAAAGTCTCCTCTCATTGTACTTCTTTTTCAAATATTTCTTGGCTGTTTTGAATTGATAGAATTCTCTGGGCAGAACTGACACTTTCACAGTATTAAGAGTTCTCACTCAAGGGCTCCTTGTTTACTCAGGGCTTATCCTACATCTCAGTCCTGATTCTGAGTCTGAATAATCCACTGCTTACTAGCTCTGTGACCTGGGTGGGACTTGGCCTCTCTGAGCCCCGGCTCCGTCATCTCTGATGCAAGAATACTGCTTCCTGTCCCAAAGCTGACGGAGGACTCCGTGAGGGCAAGTGTGATGAGCTGATAGTGAGCTTCTAGAGGGCAAGCCTCTCTTTACTCAACTCCATGATCCAAGACAGGGAGTGCTTTGAACAGCCCTGAGGGGAGCACAGTGTTTGTACTTAGGTGGATTCAGGGGGTGGGGGCGGGGGTGGCACGGAGAAAGGCAGAGAACTAACACATCAATTATTGTTTGTTACCTTACATATATTATCTCATCATATCATTTGTCTTCAAAACAAGCCTATGAAGTAGATACTATCATCCTCACTTTACAGCTGAGAAAAACAAGACTCAGACAGTGACCTGTCTGGACTCCCCGTCCAAGGCTCTAATAAGCTGCCACCCGCACCCTCTGTCCTGCCTAGTTTGGGTGCTGATGGGAGCCTCTCCTGGTCCTAAGTGTCCCGTAAATGCTAAATGGTCTGCTGCTCCCATCTGAAGTCTGATGAGCCTGGGGTAGACTTAGCCCCAAGATACCTCTATGCGCATTCGGCACTTAGCACAGTGTCTAGCACATAAGGAGATTGTTGAATCGGCGGGGGGCGGGGGGGGGACAAAATCCAAATGCCATAACGTGAATGCTACAGTCAGTGCGGTAACTGCTCGGTGAGTTCAGGGGGAGAAAAGGGCTCTGTGGACTGAGGAAATAAGGGAAGGCTTTCAGGAAGAGGAGAGACTAGAACTAAGAGATGGAGGGAATTTAGAAAAACATAACAAGGCAAGAGAGCATTCCAGGGTCAGAGTTAGGATAGCCACCCAGGTGAGCCTTGCCTTACAGGCTAGACAGGCAGTGAGACTGAGCAGAGAAAGGCATTTCCGGTGACAGACACGGGCTGGGCAGTGTCTCCAGGTTGGGGCAAGGCTGAGAGGCTGGAAGGTCATGGACATAATATCTTCGAGGCCCGTCTAGCTCCCCAGCGTCCTAAGGTTAAGCTTCACTTTCCACATACAGCCCTCACAGCCAGTTGTCATGACACCAAAACATACAGAGGAGCCTGGGAAGTCAGGGGGAGGGGCAGGAAGGGGCTGCTTTCCTAATGCCCCTTCCCTGCCCCGCACGACATCCTGGCCCCGTGTCTCTCCACCCTGATTTTGTCTCCCCATTCCATACATCAGTGTGTGTATGTGTGTGGGCACCTGAGCATGAGCTGTGTGCCCTCAGGTGAGTCCCTCAGCCTCTCTGACCCTCAGGATATATAGGTTTTCAGGTACATGCATATTCTCCTGGTCTCAGGGTGGTCTGCCTTGCTCCTCTGGGAGAGAGGAACAGCCTCACAGTCTGGCCACTGCTCACACCCACACTCTGAGAGGAAAAGAGAAGAATAACACCCAGGGTATGCCAGGCGCTTTACACACAGGTTGCCAGGTCGAGTGTGGGGTTTTAAAAAACACACACATGGTTCAGGTCTTCCAAGAAGCCAGACCCCAGAAAATGATTAGATGGGCAAAAGATTTACTGGGGAGAACGTCTGTAAAGGGAAATGGGACGTGAGCCAGAGGAGATGGGAACTATCAGATCAGGATGTGGGTCTGAGCCCCATGAGGAAGAGGGGAAAGGAAGGAGGGTTGATGGGCAGAGTTCCAGACTCAGCACAGTCCCAGGAAGGTTTTGGCCAGGCCAGCATGGATTTCTTGGGCTAAAGTTATTCTCAGAGGTCCTGCATCTCACAGGATTGGTCCTGTCTTAGCCCCCTGCTGTGCTCAGCATTTGGAGGGGAGCAGCCCATGGGAAATGTGGCCTCAGCAGCAGGGGACCTGGGTCAATTACACTCCCTGCAGTAGGTGCATTTTCACGGCCACCACCCAAAGCCATGTGCACCACCCCCTGCTTGAAATCAACATGACGTAAGCCCTGGAGATCAGGTGTTAAGGTGTGAAGAAGATGACTTTGGGAAGATCGGACTGTGGGGAATCCTCTGTTACTAACAGTGTGATCTTGGTCAGGTTTTTTACTAACCTGACTTTCAAGTTTTCTACAAAATGAAGTAACAATACTTCTTTTGTGGGTTGCTAAGAAGATCATCTAGGACCTGAAACCCTCTCTCCCCAGCTCCAAGGGGAGAAACCTAGATAGAACTGATTGACTGACAGCCTGGATCAGACACAAAGGAGGAAGCCTTTTCCTTTTTCCTAAGTGAAGATCAAAACATCCAAAGACTAAGAAACAAGGATGGAAAGCAGAGGTTCCCAGAGGCCCACTCAAAGTAGACAGGATATGGTCACTTGGGGAGAAAACTACAGACTGCTCTGCATCATCATCTGAATATAAAGTGCTTCGTAATCTCATAAAAATGTATAGGTTCTACAAGTGTCTCAAAATAAAAGGTTTACTCACAAAATTTATCAGTTAAGAATGCCTTCATCTGCAAATACCAAAAAATCCAACTAATTATATCCTAAGCAGTAAAGTCATTTAATTACCTCACATAACAGGAAGCTGGAAGGTGGGGGCAGGGGTTGTTTAGATCCTCAGTAATGCCAGGGTCCGGATTGATGTCTCTGTACTTTTCTTGGCCTTTTCCTCATGGTCACAAGTTTGCTGCTACAACCCCAAACATCACACCCTCACACAATAGTGTCCCAAACAAGAGGAAAGGGGAAGGCATAAAAGGGAACCTCTCATTTTTTCTTTTAAGGGAGAAAGAGCTATCCCATAAGTCCCCTGAAGATGTCCTCCTAATGTCTCCTTGGCTAGAACAAGATCACTCCTCAACCAATTACTGGCAAAGGCATCTCCAGGCAGGTGGCTGCTTGAACAAGATCAGGGTCTGTTGGCAAAGATGACTGTAGGGAATGGCTCTTGGGTACACAACAAGGGTGTCCTTCCACAGGAAGAATTTCTGGAAACAGAATGAATCTTTCTATCCCTCTGAGCATAGCAACAGGGTTACACAAATACATAAACACGTACAGCACACTGGGCACAGTGATAAATAACGTGCAAGACACAGGAGTCATGCCAAGAAAGGACTCCATTCAGTGGATGAAGGGCGGGGGTTCAGGGGTGATGAGGATAGTGGACACCGTCCATTATAGTGGCGCTGACAGACTCTTTGTCCTGGGGGTGGGAACAGGTCAGAGAAAGCCTCACAGAACCTACGTCTGAGCAGAACACTGCCAGATGAGTAGGAGTTCACCAGGCAGACTGCGTTGGAGATGAGAGATTCCAGCCGCAGGATTCGGCCCATGAAAAGCCATGTTTGTGCAGGTGAACAAATGGTTCAGTATTCTTAAAGGTTAAAGTTCAAGGGTGGGCAGCGTGTGAGATGAGGCCAGATCATTCAGGGGTCTGGAATTTGGCTGATGAGCCAATGAAAAGTTTTAACAGGAGACTGACTTAAATAAATACTCACTTTTAAATAATTATGGTGACAACATGAAGGAATCTCAAAAACATTTTGCTGAATGAAGAAAGAATGCAAACTATATGATTCCATTTATGAGAACTTGTATAAACTGGGCAAATCTAAGCTATGGATGAAATCAGAGGAGAGACTGCCCATAGGAAAAGGGATTGACTGAAAAGAGTCCCGAGGAATGTTAAGGGGTAATGGAAATTTTCTATATCTTCACTGGAGCGGTAGTTACACGGATGTAATATATGTATTAAAATTCATCCAATTGGGCCGGGCGCGGTGGCTCAAGCCTGTAATCCTAGCACTCTGGGAGGCCGATGTGGGCGGATCGTTCTGAGCTCAGGAGTTCGAGACCAGCCTGAGCAAGAGCAAGACCCCATCTCTACCAAAAAAAAAAAAAGAAAGAAATTAATTGGACAGCTAAAAATATATCTAGAAAAAAATTAGCCGGGCATGGTGGCTCATGCCTGTAGTCCCAGCTACTTGGGAGGCTGAGACAGTAGGATTGCCTGAGCCCAGGAGTTTGAG
>CAUYSK010043274.1:0-55324 GCA_963575035.1 Avahi laniger
CAGGGGAAAAAAAGATTACAAAGGAGACATAGCTGGTTAACCCCCACATCGGGATCTGAGCAACAGAGCATCCCACGTGAGCCAATGTTTATGTCCTTCCTCTTCGCCAGTCCCATGTGCCCAGCACTAGCCCCTCTGTGAACCAGGCCTTGGGTTGGACACTGTGCCCCAGAGGTAAAGCAGAAAGGTGAGGGAGGCAGACATGGAAATAGATCATTATCATTTGGTGCACCAGTAAGTGCTACAAACTCGTTCTCGGTTTTTCCAATACACCCTACTCCTTTCTGCCCCTTGGCATATGCTCTTCTCTTTGCTTTGCCAACTCTAGCTCACCCTTTGGATCTCAGCTTGGTTGTTACTTCTTCAGGAACCCCCCCAAGTGTAGGTTAACCATCTTTATTGTGCTGCCCCCAGACATGGTATTTATTCTCTACTATAATTGCCCAGCTATTTGTCTGTCTGCCCTACCAGAGGGTGAGCTCCGCAGAGACAGGGATTGTGGCTGTTTTCTCACCATTATATCATTAGTATCTGGAACAGGGTCTGGCACATAGAAAGAACTCAATAAACACACATGAATGAATAAATAAGTCAGTTGGACAAGGGAACTAGCCGTGTGTTGAACTGACGGCCCAGATGTACAGTCTGACCTTTTCTCTTCTTGTGTTGGTCTTTCAGCTGTGGTAGCCAGGACGCCCCCAGAGCCAAGACCTTCTCCAGAAGGTGACCCTTCCCCGCCACCTCCACCAATGTCAACCCTGGTCCCCGACACTCCCCCGGATACCCCTCCTGCCATGAAGAATGCCACTAGCCCTAAGCAGATCCCACTGGAACCAGAGAGCCCCCCAGAGCAGGTCGTGCCTAGGCTAGCCCCTCCACAGGAAGAGTCCCCCTCCACAGAAGCAAAGAGCAGGGGACCCACCCCACCAGCCACAGGCCCACGGGATGCCAGGGCTCCTCGAAGGAGCAGCCAGCCATCCCCAACGACAGTGCCAACCTCTGACAGCCCTCCTACCAAACAAGGTATGTGTGATATCCCCAGTCCTGGGCCCAAACCCCTTGGCTCAGGGTCCTAGCCCTGGATGATACCCCCTGAGGGAAATTTCCTTTGCCCTAGAGAAGATGGGGAAAGGATGGAGGTGAGGCCTGGAGGGAGAGCCCCGAGGCCGACTCCTATTTGGAGAGAGCCTTTTGACCTGTGTGTTTTTTTCCCTCTACTAAGATGTGAAGAAGGCAGGAGAGAGACACAAGCTGGCAAAGGAGCGGCGAGAAGAGCGGGCCAAGTACCTGGGTGAGTGAGCAGGAAGCAGCATCATCTTCACCATCATCATCACCACTATCAACATCCTATTAATAACACTAACAGTTCTGGAACACTTAATTATGTATGCTAAGAGCAGTGCGTGCATTATCTCGTTTAATCCTCTCAACCCACTTTGAGGAGGAAACAGAGGCTCAGAGGGATGAAATCGTTTGCCTAGGCCAGGCACGGTGGCTCACGCCTGTAATCCTAGCAGTCTGAGAGGCCGAGGTAGGTGGATTGGTTGAGCCTCAAGAGTTCGAGACCAGCCTGAGCAAGAGTGAGACCCCGTCACTACTAAAAATAGAAAAAATTAGCCAGCCATGGTGGTGTACACCTGTAGTCCCAGCTACTTGGGAGGCTGAAGCAGGAGGATCACTTGAGCCCAGGAGTTTGAGGTTGCTGTGAGCTAGGCTGATGCCATGGCATTCTAGCCTGGGTGACAGAGCAAGACTCTGTCTCAAAAAAAAAAAGAAATGATTTAATCATTTATCATTTGCCTAAACACACAGCCAGTGGAGTAGCTACGATTCAGACCCAGAAGCCTCATCTCACCCCAGATCCCATGTTCTTAATCGCAGTATGTGGACATCTGTCCAGTAGCCTCCCAACTCAGATGGGGATTTTGCACTAAAGCAGTCATTTCTCCTTCAGTCCTGAGAGACCATGAGGCCAGTGGGGGAGAATAGCCTCCCGAGGTCTGAGGCCTGTCTTCAGGAAGCCCTTCAATTTAAAGGGGGTATCTGAGAGTGGAGGCTCCATCTAAGCAGGCAGGAGAAAGACCCACGCAGGGTAAACAGGAATGGCCACTTGGAGGCCATGCAGAACCCTTCACACACCGGGCTCTTTTTCCCATAGCTGCCAAGAAGGCAGTGTGGCTGGAGAAGGAGGAGAAGGCCAAGGCGCTGCGGGAGAAGCAGCTCCAGGAGCGAAGGCGGCGGCTGGAGGAGCAGCGGCTTAAAGCCGAGCAACGCCGCGCAGCCCTGGAGGAGCGGCAGCGGCAGAAGCTGGAAAAAAACAAGGTGCGGGATGGGTCTGCGTGGATCTGTGTACCATGTACGCAGACGTCTGTGTGCTGGTGAAGTGTATATGCACACCTGCGTTCATGCCTCTGTGTTATCATGCCCATGTGGTCCTGTCTGCATTCACATCTACACTGTGTCCCTGTGGTACAGCATTTGGGCATCTGTGAAATGCAGACACATTTGCTTCCATATGTGTGTCTGTAGGCCCCTGTGACTGTGCGCTGTCGGTACCTGTAATTGTGTATGTGCCCCAAGTGTCTGTGTTTGTATGTATGCACATATGTGTCTGTGTGAGTGTGCCTAGCTCTGTCACATGGGTAAAGCCCTGGCTTGAGCACGGGTGAGGAAATGAAGGAGATGGTGGCTTGGCCCTACCTGGGGCTTTCAGGCTGAATGGAAAGCACAGCTCCAAGGTCAGAACCCTTAGTGCCAGCAGGACATGGCCTTGCCCGGGAGGCTCAGGCAGGGGGTGTCCAAGCCCATCCTCAGAAAAGCAACTCATACACCCAGGAAATGACTCAAGAACAGTGAAAAGCTTCCCAAGAACAAGTCAAAAGGGATCTGTTGCACATGGTCCTTAATCATAGCAAGGATTCGGTAACCTTGGTTACCTGCAATGAGTCAGGAAAAGCTTCCAGGGTGGGGGGAAAGGAGGGGAGGAGGCATTGTCATAGGAGGGAGAAGGAGCCCTATCCCAGGTATGATGAATGTTCTGAGCCCAGACCTCTCTCCTGTCCCCACCTCCCCCCAGGAGCGCTATGAAGCAGCCATCCAACGGTCAGTGAAGAAGACATGGGCTGAAATCCGGCAGCAACGCTGGTCCTGGGCAGGGGCCCTGCACCACAGCTCCCCGGGACATAAGACCAGTGAGTGGGCTGGACAGGCTGGTGGGTGGGTGGGCGGGGGTGGGATCTGACAAGTGGGGGAAGGGAACAAGGAGCTGACAGCTCCGGACAGCAGGTGTGCTTTGCTTTGACTTGAGTCTTCTAGAATGGTCTATAAACCAAATTGTCCCTTCCCTAGGACTTCCACTATCAAATCAGAGATGGATTCTCTCCATTTGGTTTTCTCTTCAAACCTCTGTCATTTTAGGATTAGCCTTCTTTGCTCTGTCAATTATTATTAGTTGATGATCTGTAAAAGAGAATTTTAATGCCCAGCAGGCACTGGATATTTAAAGAAAACTGTCACTGCTTGTCTTGGAAGGTAGATTTTTGTCTCTGAGTTTCCTTCACATAGGGCCATCATGGATTTTGGTCTGATTCTTTGCTGGCATGTATGTACCACTGTGTTTGGATGTCTATGCAATGGCAAGGTTCAGTATTTCCGGCTGTGTCTCTTTTGGTATATGTGCTCATGGATCTGTGCATCGTGTGTCCTAATGTGTTTGCCTTGGTGTGTTTGTGGTTTGTGTACTTCAGTGAGGGTCCCTAAGTCAGACAGACTTGGGTTCCAGCTCTGGCACTTGACTAGGGCTTGAGCTTTAACTTCTCGACATCTCCCTTTCTTCATCTGTAAAATGGGGATGACAATACTACTTGCCTCCGAGGTTGTAGGTAGATGTTTGGAAGATCAAATGAGGTAACGTGTGTGGTACCCAGCACAGTGCCTGGCACATGGTAAGCATCAGCAAATGTTAGCTTTTACAGATATCATGATTAGGTTGCTTCGATGTGTCTGTGTCTTGTGTGCATCTGGGTTTGTTAGTGTTTGTGTTTCTATTTCTGTGCATGTCTGCACACATGTGTGCATGCTTAAGTGTCTGCCCCTCTATATGCCTGTGTCTGCATGTCTTTGTATGTCTGGATGAATATGTAGATTTGTGCTAGTGACTGTGACTATGTGGGTTCTTTGGTTTGGGAACGTCTTTGCATTTGTCCCAGTACGTGGGTGTTGTATCCATATTGTCTTGGCTGGGCAGTGTCAGCAAGTGCCAACACGGGGTGGTGGTGGGGAGGGGTTGCAGCACCCAGCCCTAGGGAATGGCTTCCTTTGGTCGGACCAGGAAGGCTGTAGTTTTTCTAGTTTTACTCATCTCTTCCCTCTGTTCCTTCTCCGTCGGCTCCCCCAACCCAGGTCACCTACCCCAACCCTCCCTCCCCCAGGGCCAAGTCTGCCTCCCCCTCCTCATCCTAGCCTGCCCACTCCTCCCTCTCCCACGCTGCCCTCGGAGCATCCTGCATGGAAGGCCTCAGTGCCCCCCCTGGCTCCTGTCTGGCCCGGCCCTAATGCCGTGTCTTTTCCCCTCCAGGTGGGAGCAGGTGCTCCGTGTCGGCAGTAAACCTGCCCAAACACGTGGACTCTATAATCAACAAGCGGCTCTCAAAGTCCTCTGCCACGCTCTGGAACTCCCCCAGTAGAAGTAAGAGAAGGCCCAGCCCTTCCCCCTCCAGAGCCCCCTGTAACCCCCACCAAGCCTCCTCCTCAGCAAGAACACCAAGTCCCTGGAGCCCTCACATACTCCAGGTCCCCATCCCTACTCTACTCTTTCTGGGGCTCTGTGCCCCTCGGGGGAGCCGGCATTTGGGTCTGGACCCTGAGGACAGAGTTGTGCCGTGTAGGAGAGAAGAACAGAGACAAAGGACAATGCCTGAGCGTGCTGAAAGCCTAACTGGGGCTTCAAGAGCAAATTGGGGGTGGCGACTGGGGGTGGGAATGGGCAGGCAGCCTATCTCCAACCACAGCCAGCTGGCCTGGGCCAACCTTAGGCAGGTGGCATTGTCGCCATGTACCAGACTGGCCTGGGTGCTTATTCTGGCTCCACCGTGGAGGGCCCATGTAATCCTGCCCTTTCTGCCTTCAGAGCCCCAGCCTTGGCCTTGGCTGGTTCCAGAGTTGTGGCCAACCAGGGTGGCACAGCCCCTGCATTCCCACCATGCCCTGGTACTTACATGTGAAGGAGCCATGGAAGGAGTTATTTATAAGTTTCTCTAGCTTTTGTTTGGTTGCTCTGTTGCCTAGCAACCAAACCAAATCAGCTGCTGCACCAAGCCCACCTGACTGAGGCTTAAAAATAACCCAGCAGCTGAGAGGACAGTGCAGGGTGGCCTAGGGCAGGCAGGCCCCCTAGCAACCTCTCCCTGGCACAGGCCTCATGAAAGCTGGGTCATAGGAGCACCAGGACCCTCACTGTCCCAAATCCACGGGAGCATGCCTCCCTCAGGCCAGCCTCTGAAAGCAGAAAGGGCAGGGCCCTACACTGGGACATGGGAGAGGGCAACTGGGTGGATCTTCCACTAATCCTGGATGGCTCCTTCCTATACACACAGTTCAGAGTCCTTTCACCTGGGGAGAGTGGTAGGAGGGGACCCTCAAGTGATGCGCGATGTTGCCCTGGGAAGTGTCTTGTTGCTTGGGTCTGCAGTGGAGGTGCAGATCTCAGGGAGAACAAGTGTGTCCGGCATCTGATTGTGGAGGAAGAGTCCTCCTGGGTGAGACTCCTTGGGCATGGTTCCTGGTCTCTGCCCTTATGCCTCTGCCTGCCTCCTGCGGTGACCCGCTTGCCTGACGTTCTTCCCCTAGATCGAAGCCTGCAGCTGAGCGCATGGGAGAGCAGCATCGTGGATCGTCTGATGACGCCAACCCTCTCCTTCCTGGCTCGGAGTCGCAGCGCGGTCACACTGCCCAGAAACGGCCGGGACCAAGGTAGGGGCGGCGACTCTGGGAGAGCCCACACACGCGGCCGGGCAGGGGCGAGCCTGACGCCTGGGCCGCACCCCAACCGGCACTCATCCCTCTGCAGCCGTGCCCGTGTGCCCACGCTCAGCCTCTGCCAGCCCCCTGACGCCGCCGTGCAGCGCCCCGCGAAGTGCGCACCGCTGCGCCCCCGCCGGGGAGCGCCGCAAGCCCAGCGGTGGGGGCAGTCCCGCTCCTGTCCGCCGCCGGCCCGAGGCCTCGCCGGTGAGTGGCCGCGCGGATGGGGACAGGCAGCCCAGGCCCCGGGAGCGCTGGCGCCGCTGACCTCTGCTCCCCCTCCGGGCTCCCGTCCCTCCCTCCCTGCCAGGTGCAGAAAAAGGAGAAGAAGGACAAGGAGCGGGAAAACGAGAAGGAGAAGAGCGCCTTAGCCCGGGAGCGCAGCCTCAAGAAGCGCCAGTCGCTGCCCGCCTCCCCGCGCCCCCGCCTCTCGGCCGGCGCCGCCTCTGAGCTCAGGTGGGCGTGCAGGGGACTGCGCCTCACCAGGCCATTCATTCATTCGTTCATTTATTCACAAACATCTGTTGGGCACGCATCCCTAGAATGAAAGTTCCTCGAGGGCAGTTTTTCTCTTTTCCTTTTTGTGTGTGTGGGATTTGTTTGTTTTTTTGAGACAGAGTCTCACTCTGTCACCCCGGCTAGACTGCTGTGGCGTCAGCCTCGCTCACAGCAACCTCAAACTCCAGGGCTCAAGTAATCCTACTGCCTCAGCCTCCCGAGTAGCTGGGACTGCAGGCATGCACCACCATGCCCGGCTAATTTTTTCTATATATTTTTAGTTGTCCAGCTAATTTCTTTCTATTTTTAGTGGAGACAGGGTCTCGCTCTTGCTCAGGCTGATCTCAAACTCCTAACCTTGAGCGATCCTCCCGCCTCGGTCTCCCAGAGTGCTAGGATTACAGGCGTGAGCCACCAGGCCGGGCCTGTGGGGTTTGTTTTGTTTTGTTTTTTGACTATTTGGATTACTGAAGTGCCCCAGCCCCTAAAACGGTGCCTGGCACCAGGTAAGCACTGAGTAAATACCTACTGAATGAGTGGAACTGCCAGGTAGTGTTCGAGGTGCTGAGGACACTTTGGGCTAAACCGGGCCCAGTTTTTGCTCTTATTAAGCTTAAGGACTGTTCCCTACTGGAGCATTCATCTTTGAGAATGTATAAAAAAAAAAAAAAAGAAAAGAAAAGCTTACAGGCTAATGGGGGAGGGAACATTAATCAAAAAAATCTCATGAATATGTAATTGCAAACTGGGATATATGCTCTAAAAGGAAATGATATGGTTTTGTGGGAGCATATAGAGGGGTGCTGACCTAGCCTGGGGGGGGAGGGTACACTTCCCTGAGGAAGTGACATGCTCAGAGCACGTGTGTGTGTGTGTGTCTGTGTGTCTGTGTCTCTGGGGGCCGCGCACGCACATCCAGGCCTAACTGTTCCCTTTTCTCTCAGCCCCAAATCCAAGGCCCGGCCATCCTCTCCCTCCACGTCCTGGCATAGGCCTGCCTCCCCCTGCCCCAGCCCAGGGCCAGGCCATACTCTGCCTCCAAAACCACCATCCCCGCGAGGCACCACGGCAGCACCCAAGGGGCGGGGCCGCAGGAAGGACGAAGCCAAGGAGAGCCCGAGTGCAGCAGGGCCTGAGGACAAGAACCACAGCAGGAGCAAGGCCAGCGATGAGAGGGAGCCTGCAGCCCCAGCCTCACCAGCGCCCTCGCCTGTGCCCTCATCTACCCCAGCCCTGTCCCAGAAGGAGCCGCCCACAGCGGAGAGCCCTGCAGGTGGGTCTGAAGAAAGGGGCGGGCAGGGGGCGGGTAGCCAGCTCTGGCTGTTGTGGGAGGTAGTCAGGGGTGTGAGCCAACAGCGATGCCTGGGGACTGGGTGTCAGGAGACAGGAAGAGACCTGCCCTCGGGAGGTCCAGGCCCAGAATGGGTCACCCCGGGATCCAGGAAAGTGGGGGGCATGCAGGGGTGGTGGAGGTGCCTGTGTGGGTGTGTGCTGACTCCTGGTCCTGGATTCCCCTCCAGACATTGCTCTCTTGACCTCACCCCCAGCCCCTGCTCCCCCGGTGACCCCTAGCAAACCAATGGCCGGCACCACAGACCGAGAAGAAGCTACTCGGCTCCTGGCTGAGAAGCGGCGCCAGGCCCGGGAGCAGCGGGAGCGCGAGGAACAGGAGCGGAGGCTGCAAGCAGAAAGGGACAAGTGAGCGCGCCCTTGGGGACTGAGGGGACTCTTTTGGTGGGTGGAGGGGAAGCGCGGGACTGAGCTTGAGCTGAGTTTCCTCTGTCACCCAGGCGAATGCGAGAGGAGCAGCTGGCGCGGGAGGCCGAGGCCCGGGCGGAGCGGGAGGCCGAGGCCCGGAGGCGGGAGGAGCAGGAGGCGCGAGAGAAGGCGCAGGCCGAGCAAGAGGAGCAGGAGCGGCTGCAGAAGCAGGTGCCCCGACGGGCGGGCGGGAGCCGGCCGGGAGCGGGTGCCTCTGGCCGGGAGGGAGGCTGGCGTCGCGGGCCCGGCGCTCACGGGAGTCTTTGCAGAAAGAGGAGGCTGAAGCTCGGTCGCGGGAAGAAGCGGAGCGGCAGCGCCTGGAGCGGGAAAAGCACTTCCAGCGGGAGAAGCAGGAGCGGCAGGAGCGCAGACAGGTGGGTGGGGCCTGGCGCGGGTGGGCGGGGCCCCAGTTCCTCGGGCTAATGGAGGCGGGGCCAGTGGGCGGGGCCTTGGGCTCCAGGAGGAGCTGGGGCAGATTCTGGATGCTAGCGGAGAAAGGGTGGATATGAACCGGGAGGGCCTGGAGACTCCAAGACGGGGCTGGCTGGTGGGAGATTTAGGATGAGGTGGGGCGCGAGCCTTACTGATGGGGCCTCCACACAGCGTCTGGAGGAGATAATGAAGAGGACTCGGAAGTCGGAAGTTGCGGAAACCAAGGTCAGGATCCCAGGCAGTGTGGGACTGGGGCTGGGGCGGGGAAAGGAGGCCGGGGTGCTGTGGGAAGGCTGTGAGGAGGCCGCTCAGGGGCCTGCTGGGGAGAGGAGTCAGTGCCACTGTCGGCTGGGTCCACGTATCCCTGGAGCCTGACTGCTCTTCCTCTTCAAAGCAGAAGCAGGATAGAAAGGAGGCCGATGCCAACAATTCCAGCCCAGGTAAATCCCTGATCCCCTCAGTCTCCAACCCCTTCGCCGCTCTCAGGTCCAGCCTGTCCCCTCTCGCCAGCCCCTGCCTGACGGCCATTCCTTCCATGTGCTAGACCCTGCGAAAGCCAGGGAGGCTGTGCCCTCAGAGCTGCAGAAAGAGGTTGTGCAGAAAGAGGAGCCGGCTCTTCAGGAGCCGCAGTGGAGGTACCAGCTTCCAATCCTAGGGTCCCCTAGCAGGGAGGCGGGCTCCTGCTGGAGCTGTAGGGTGGCCTGGGCCTTACCGGAGGCGAGGTGCTGAGCCTTGGCCCCTGCATCCGCAGCTTGTCAAGCAAGGAGTTGCCAGGGTCCCTGGTGAATGGCCTGCAGCCTCTCCCAGCACACCAGGAGAATGGCTTCTCCCCCAAGGGACCCTCTGGGGACAAGAGTCTGGGCCGAACACCAGAGGCACTCCTGCCCTTTGCAGAAGCAGAAGCCTTCCTCAAGAAAGCTGTGGTGCAGCCCCCACAGGTCACAGGTAGGGCCACTGCTTCCCAGACCCACCCATCCCTCCCAGCAGCTCTCCCTGGACTCTCCAGCCCTGCCCTCTCTTCTTCTAGCTCTGCCAGAGGCCCTCTCCTACTCCACCCTGAAGACCTCCAGCCATCTGGGCTTGGGGGCATGGTTTGCCCTGACTGTTTCCCCTTCCCCTTTTTCCCCAGAAGTCCTTTAAGAGGGGTTGCCTTGGATCTGGGCACAGCTGTGAGAGCTCCTCTGTATCATCTACCAGGATGTCTGGAGGAGAAAGAGAAAGAACAAAGATGGAAGTGGCCTGGGCCCCTGGGGGTGGGTCCTCTCTGTTGTTTTTAATCTGCACCTTATAGACTGATGTCTCTTTGGCTGGAGCCAGACCCTGCCCCTCAGTGCATTCGTGTGCTCACATGCGCGGACATCCCCTCTCCCCCATACACACACATACACTCACAGCCTCTTTGGCCTCCTCCCATGGGGAAGGGCCGCCTGTAGCATTTGCCTTGGTTTGGTGGGGTACAGTAGATGTGAATACTGTAAATAGCTTGTGCTCAGACTCCTCTGTGTGGAGAGGGTGGGTGCAGGGGGCAGACCCTCCCCTCAAGGCTCCCTGGGGAGATCTAACTCTCTCTATTTAACTGTAACAGGGGGAACCCAGGTCTGGGGCTGGGGGGCACCTTGGGCCACAGGATACTGGTTACTTCAGGGGTACCCATCCCCTCGCCCTCGCCTGGAATCAGTGTTATTGCATCTGATCAAATGTCTCCAGAAATAAAGTGAGAATAATTCTGCCAATCCTGTCTGTTCTTGGAGCTAGTGGTGGAGGTGGGAGCATGTGGCCACCTGAGTTCTAAGAAGAACTGAAGGAGCCTAGGGCCTGGGCATATTTACCCCACCTGGGGTACCAGTTCTGGACCCCCTGCCCTATGGTCAAATGAATTTATTCATTTATTCATTCAACAGATATCATTGCTTTAACTCTGTACCAGACAGTGGGCTACACACTGGGGATGCAATAGTAGGAAAAAATGCAACCTCTGTGCTTGCAGAGTTTATGGTCCAGTGTGTGAGCATCGCAGACTCTCAGCAGTCATCCCCATCGCCCCTTCCTCATTCCAGACAGAATCCTGATTTGTTCAGGTAGCCATCTTCCTCCTAGATGCCACCCTGTGCTTCAGTGGAGGTGGAGCCCAGCCTCAGGGGTGAATCATGATTGTGATGAGCCAAAAATAATGGTCCCAAGCACCTCATGAGTGATTCTTCTGGGCAGGGGCACATGGCATGAAGAGACACCTGCTGGGGACTTCGAGGAAAGGCTTTGTCACTTTGAAAAGCAGCAATGTGGTAGCCAGCCTCTAAAATGACCTCCCGTTGATGTCCCCTACCTTCTAGTAGTCACACCCGTGTGTAGTCCCTTTCCGTGTTGTACCAGCATTGGGCTGAGTGGCCAACAGAATATGGCAGAAGTGATGGTATGTCATGTGCAAGATGAGGTGTGAAAAACACTGCGGCTTGTTCTGGATTGCTCTCTCGCTGTCGGGTCACTCACTGTGGAGGAACGCAGCTGCTGCTTTAGGGAGAGGCCCACGCTTGAACGCAGATCCTCCAGCCCCCATCAAGCCTAGCCTTCAGATGACTTCGGTCCTGCATCAGCTTCACTGTCACCTCATGAGAGGCCCTGAGCTAGAACCAACCAGCTAAACCATGCTTGGGTTTCTAACACTCAGAAACTGTGAGACAAAACATGTTTTCAATTGCTAAGTTTTATGATAATTTGTCACACTGCAATAATTAACTAATAACATATTGAGAAGACCCTGCTTATATGATATGCAGTCCAACTGTGATGCTTGGAGTTGCTGCATCCATCCATCCTGCTAACCAACCTGAGAACAAAGCCAACCTCGAGGATGGCAGAGCAGGAAGATGGGAAGAACCTAGGTCCTTGAGAACACCACTGAACTGACCAAGCCTAAAATTAGTCCTATCTCTACTTTCCTTATTGTTTAGGCCAACGTGAGTTGGATTTTCTGTTGCATGTGGCCAAAAGCTTCTTACTCATATGAGGACATAGACAATAAATATGTAACAGCATTTCCATTGTGAGATACAATTTTAGAAAGGAAAGGAACTGGGCAAAAGGATGGGCAGTGATGGGGGGTGAATACTCAGGGAACGTGTCCTCTAAAGAAGCAGCATTTAAACTTGACCTGAAGGATGAGGAGGCGTCAGCCCTGCGAAAAAATGCAGGAAGAGGAGTTGCAGGTGGAGGGGTCCATGCAGGAGGCCCCAGAGGGACAGAGCAGCAGCAGTGTTGTTGGGGCTTCGGGAACAACAGGGAGAGAAGTTAGGTGGGGTTGGAGAGGTGGGCAGGAGCCAAGTCACAGCATGTTGAGGTGAGGAGGGACAGGAAGGGACTCCCAGCTCCCAGCCCTCTCCTTGACAAGAGCTCTGTTGGGCAC
The DNA here is from genome assembly GCA_963575035.1 of Avahi laniger. NCBI lineage: Eukaryota > Metazoa > Chordata > Mammalia > Primates > Indriidae > Avahi > Avahi laniger. Next base: position 12,107 of record CAUYSK010043274.1, read on the forward strand.
CCCGTCCCTGTCCCCAGCTCAGCCACCAGCTCATATTCACACAGAGGCGGCAGTGTCAACATTTCCCTGAAGGGCAGTACCCTCTGAATACGATTCTGGGGGAGTCATTTACTTACTCATTCATTTATTCAATCAATAAATTGCCTGTGGGACACAAGCTAAGGTACAAGAGGGTAAGCGAAAACCAGCACTCGAGCTCCTGGAGCTTCCTGGTAGGGAAGATGCGTATTAATCAGATAACCGCACAAACAAATGTAAAAATAGAAAATGTGGTAAGTGCTATGAAGGCGGATATAGGGAGCAATGAGAGCATATGGCAGGGGGACCTGACCTAGGTTTGGGGTCTGGCAAGATGCCCTTGAGTAAATGGTGTTTAATCTGAGATCCAATGAGTGAGCAGGTGTTGACTGGGCAAAGTCAGGAAGATACACAAAGGAGGAGAGGGACGAGCACTCTCCAGACGAGGGAGAAACCATGTGCAAAGGCTCTGCCTGGGAAGGAGGACTGTAAGCAGATCTGAAGGAGTCTGTTTTTGCTCACCCCACTGCCTGGCAGAACAGGCAGTTGATATTTGTTGAGTCAAGAAAGGTCCGTTGAGGAGGTGGAGCTTGGCATGAGGTGAGCCAGACCATGCAAGGCCTTGTAAGGCTGTGGTCAGGAGACTGGATTTTATTCCAAGGGCCATGGGAAGCCACTGACGGCAATGAAACAGGGGGTAGAGGTGGTGCCGTGATCAGATTGGCAGTTTTATTAGACCAGTCTGGGAAACTGACTGATAGGGACTTAATTATAAACTGGAAGATGACAAATCAAGAAGTGATGGCTGAGGTTCAGATAAGGGATGATAGAGGCCTAGGCTTGGGAGATAGAGATGGAGGGGGGTGTGTAACACAAATTTACTTATTCAATCAACAAACATTTATTGAGCATCTACTATGTGCCAGGCACAGAGAAGCTGGAGATTTTCAAATGAGCAAAAATTGACATGGTCCTTACCCTCATAGAGCTTTATTAATAATTAAATAATAATACAAACAAATGTATAAGTACCACCGTGACAAATAGTGAACAATGAAGGAGAAGTATATGGTGTTAGGAGAATAAATAATAAGGAATCTGACCTAGCCAGGGAGATCAAAGAAGGTATTGATCCCTCTCTCAGGGACAATGAGAAAGCAATGCTGAGAAGTCAATGCTGGAGCCAAGATCTGAAGGAGTAGGGGTTAAGGCAGAGGGGTGGGGAAATAGCACGTGCAAAGGCCCTCTGGTGACCATGGCCAGTGAAGCTGGAACCTAGAGCATAAGAGGGAGCATGGTACCAGAGAGGTAGACGGACCAGACCACACAGGCCCCGTGGGCCATGCTAAGAATTTGATCTTTATTACAAGAGCACTGGGAGGGTACTGAAAGGTTTTAGCAGGGGGGCGACATGGTCAGATTAACAATTTGAAAAGGTTATCAGGATTACCACCTGGAAAGGATTGGGGAAGGGGGAGACGAGTGACAGTGAGGAGTCCAGACAGGAACACGAATCCCGGTGACAGATGGAGGGCACTTGGCCCAGTGACTGCTGGAAACGGAGGAGGTACAAAGATGGATTGGACATGGGGAATGAAAAAGGAGGAGGCGTCTAGATGATGCCAAGCTTTCCAGGTCAGAGAACTGGAAAGATACTGGTAGCATTCACTAGAGAAGGAACCTGGGAGAGAGCCGGGTTTAGGAGGACAGGCCGTGACTCTGACCTGGCGCTCTGTGGATAGCGATTTCTTTTACAGGTGTGCGCGCAGGGCAGAGCCTGATCCCGTGGCCTGGGAGGAAGGAGCCGCGGGGGGGAAGGAGGCAAGAGTGCAGGGGAGGTTCCAGGAGGGAGCAGCCTTCCGGAGCCTGGAGTGTGGCTCCCAGACGCAGCAGGGCTCTTTCAGGAAGTCCTGGGGCAGGGCAGGCTTTGGAAGAGCGGCAGGAGGCTGGCCTCCTGGTCTCATTTCCTGGTTTCCCCGCCGGAGACTTAGGAATGTCCGGCCTGTCCCGGTCGCTGAGTGAGGCTGAGGAAAACGGAGGTGGAGGCAGGGGCCCTCCCCTCTGGAGAGCCCTCCCTTTTCCCAGCTCTGCCCTTTCGCCAACAGGGCCAGACAAGGCCGGGCCAGAGGGAGACAACACAATGCCCTTCCCTCCTCCTCCCTCCATCCCAGCCGCCAACGCTCCTGAACTCCAGCTCTCTGACAACACTCCCCCCACACATACACCCTTTCTTTACCAGGACTCCCCAGCTCCACTGGTGTGTGTCCCCCTGGTGTCCCTCTGGAGGCCCTCAAAGCAACATTCACTCCAATCCCTAAGCCTGTGCCTAGCTTCCCCATGAACGGCTATCTGGCTCCCCCTGGTGGCTAAATGCACGCATTGGCAAGACACGCGATCAGAGCTGCCGGCACCACCGTTGACCGGGGCTGTGGCCAGTGTCCTGGCCAAGAGGTCAGGACATGTGTGCTCTCCCCTAGGCTTGGCCAATGACTCACTCTGTAAGTGCAGGCAATTCCCCTGACCTTTGTGAGCTTCAATTTCCTCATCTGCAAATTAGGGCTAGAGACATGGGTAAGGCATTCCTTGAACTAACACGGAGAATAAAAGAATCTTAGTTGCAAGGCCCCCTCCCCACCTTGAGGGGCTGTGACATCCTGGGGCAGCTCAACAACACCTCCTGTGTACCACCAGCCACTTCCCAAAGCCGCTCCACTTTGGGATAGCCATATTAGGCATGCTCCGATGTGGCCAGAACATTGAGCACTAATTGATCACCAAGACCAGGTCTTTGCCATCAGGGTGCTTGGTCTAGAGGTGGAGGAGACATATCATTATGATACCATGTGAGGTCAGTGACAGAATAGGCACAGGGTGCTCTTGGAATTTGAAGGACAAATATTTGATCCAGATTCAAGTGGGGAGAGAATGTCAGAGGGAAGCTTCTACAGAAGGTAATACCTGAGAATGTCTTTTGAATTAAAGGCGTAGAACATGAATGCCTCCCAAGGGGCAGCCCCCGTCACTCCCTCTGGTCCACAGTGTCCAGGTCAAGTTGGATCCCAGTATTGCTAACAGTGGCCTACCAAGGGCGGGATGACAGGCTGCCTCAGGTATAGGCAAGACAAGCGCATCGACGGCAGAAAATTTAAGAACCAAAACAAAAATGACTAAAAGTCAGTTTGCTTTTTGTTACCACCTTGTACTGCCATCCTAAATGATGTCAGTTAAAAAATACTTCTCCCCGGAAAAAAAATTATATTGATCTGAGTTCTAAATAGTGGCTCTAGTTACTTTTGAGTTTTAGTAGTATATATGTAAGTTTCAAATTAGTACAGATTTATTACAGTCGTCCCTCGTATCCTCGGGGGTTTGGTTCCAGGACCCTGTGGATACCCAAATCCACCGATGCTCAAGTCCCTGATATAAAATGGTGTAGTATTTGCATATAACCTACGCACATCCTCCCGTATACTTGAAATCATCTCTAGATTACTTATAATACCTAATATAATGTAAATACTATGTAAATGGTTGTTATCCTGCATCGCTTTTTGAATTTGTATTTTTATTACTAATTTTTTTTTTTTTGAGACAGGCTCTCACTCTGTTGCCCAGGCTAGAGGGCAGTGGTGTCATCATAGTTCACTGTAACCTCAGCTCAAGAGATCCTGCTGCTTCAGCTCCTGAGTAGCTGGGACTACAGGCATGCGCCACCATGCCCGGCTAATTTTTTCTGTATATATATTTTTAGTTGTCCAGATAATTTCTTTCTATTTTTAGTAGAGATGAGGTCTCGCTCTTGCTCAGGCTAGTCTCGAACTCCTGACCTTGAGCGATCCACCTGCCTCGGCCTCCCAGAGTGCTGGGATTACAAGCGAGAGCCACCATGCCCGGCCAGCTATATTTTTATTATTTTTTATTGTTGTGTTGTTATTTTTTACAAATATTTTTGAGCCCCAGTTTGTTGAATCTGAGGTTGCAGAACCTATGAATACAGAGGACCAATTGTACTTAGCTTTTAATGAACGTTGTGTTCTACATAGAAGTTAATCGGGAGAAATTGCACTTGTATAATTGGCCTCTTGACACACACAGACTCAGCTACACACACTAATTTTGAAAGTAATTTCTTATTAGTTGGGAATCATTCAAGCTTGCTTGGAGCTCCATTGGTGTCTCCAACTCCATGACACAACATATTCCTGAGATTAAACAGTCATCTCAGAATAAACAATGATGACACAGCGATTGTTAAGGTGAAGAAGCGAAACTTAAGTTTCTTTAATTCTATCATTCTATGTGACCACTGTGCTAATTTAAAACTTATATATATATTCTTACAATTCATGGGGGGAGTTGGGTAAAAACCTGCCTTGGGTACAATGTACCCTATTCCGGTGATGGGTACACTGAAAGTCCTGACTTCAGCATTGTATTAATACAATTCATCCATGTAACAAAAAAATATTTGTACCCCCTACATCTACTGAAGAAGAAGAAATAAAACCTTAATGGTGGCTGGGCACAGTGGCTCACACCTGTAGTCCCAGCACTTCAAGAGGTCAGGAGTTCGAGGCTGCAGTGAGCTGTGATGACACCACTGTACTCCAGCCTGGGTGACAGTGTGAGTGAGACCCTGTCTCTTAAAGAAAACACACACACACACACACACACACACACACACACACCCTCAAAGGTAACCAAAATTTTGTGTTTAAAATTTAAAATAGTGAGACCTGAAAGTATGTAATATTTTTGTTTGGTAAGTGCAAATTTTAATTCAAACGTGAAGTGTTTTAGCAAATTTAAATAATACCTTTCAAAGTTAAAGTTATCCTTTTTATTTTTTCATTTTTTTATTGTGGTAAAATATATGTAACATAAAATTGACCATTTTAGCCATTTTCAAGCGTTTAGTTCTGTGGCGTTGAGCACAAGCACACTTCTGTGCAACCACCATCGCCATCCACTCCAGAGCATTTCCATCTTCCCAACCGAAACTCCGTATTAATTAAACATCAACTCCCATCGCCTCTTCCACTCGGCTCCTAGCAACCACCATTCTGCTTTCCATCTCTGTGCATTTGACTATTAATTTGGTACCTCACGTAAGTGGAATCATACAATATCTGTCCTTTTGTGACTGGTTTATTTCACTTAGCATACTGTGCTTCCTCAAGGTTCATCCATGTTGTAGCATGTGTCAGAATTTCATTCCTTTTTAAGAAGGAGTAATATTCTATGTGTGTATATGCCACATTTTGTTTATCCATTCATTCGTCCATAGATGCTTGGGTTGTTTGCACCTTTTGGCTACTGTGAATAATGCTGCTTTGAGCGTGGGTGTACAAATATCTGTCCAAGTCCCTGTTTTCAATTTTTGGGGACCTATACCCAAAAGTGAAATTACTGGATCATATGGTAATTCCATTTTCAGTTTTTTGGGAAAATGCCATACTGTTTTCCATAATGGCTGTATTATTTTACACTCCCACCAGCAATATGCAGGAGTTCCAATTTCCCCACATCCTCCAACACTCTGTTTTTTGTTTTTTCTTTTTAATGACAGCCATCCTAATGGGTATGAAGGGGTATCTCACTGTGGCTGTGATTTGCATTTCCCTAATGATTAATGATGTTGAGCATCTTTTACTATGTTTATGAGCCATTTGTATATTGTCTTTGGAGAAATGTCTATTCAAGTCATTTCCCTAATTTTTAATTGAGCTTTTTTGTTGTTGCTGAGTTTTAGGAGTTCTTTATATAGTCTGGATACTAATCCCTTATGAGATGTGATTTACAAATATTTTCTCCTACTCTGCAGTTTGCCTTTTCACTCTGTTGACAGTGTCCCTTGACACACAAAAGTGTTTAATTTTGATGAAGTCCATTTTATTTTTTTCGTTTGTTGCCTATGCTTTTAATGTCACATTCAAGAATCAGCCAAGCATGGTGGTGTGTGCCTGCAGTCCCAGCTACTCGGGAGGCTGAGGCGGGGGGATCATTTGTGCACAGGAGTTTGAGGTTGCAGTGAGTATGATGACCACTGTACTGTAGCCTCAGCAACAGAGCAAGACCGGTCTCAAAAAAAAAAAAAAAAAAGAAAAGAAAGAAGAAATCATTGCTACATCCAATTTAATGAGGCTTTCCCTCGTTTTCTTCTAAGAGTTTTATCATTTTAGCTCTCATGTTTAGGTCTTTGATCCATTTTGAATTCATTTTTGCATGGTAATTAATTTTTTAAAATTAAAACACTAAGTATTTCTGAGAAAACTTATTCAAGAGAAAGATTCAGCCCTTGAGTCACCAGTTTTGCAGCTCTGGCTTTAGATGCAGGTATTCCTCATGGTCGATCATCTGTCCTTCTCACCCACAGTTCTGAAGTTGATCACATCCATTTCTGGGGCTAAACTGCTGTCCAGGTGAGAGGCCGTGCAGTGTGGTTAAGAGCCTGGATCTGGAGCTGGATTTTTGGGGTTGGAACCCGGCTCTGGCACTTAGTAGTCGTGTAATCTTGTTACTGTACATAACTTTTTGTTCCCTCATCTGCAAAATTGCAAGAGAGAAGACACATACCTCACAGGGTTGTCGTGAGAAATCACTAAGTTAATGCATAAAGAACTTAGAAAAGTGTCTAACACCTAGTAATTGCTCAGTAAGGACTAGATAGCATTTTTATTGTCATCTCTATGCTGATGGCTCCCAAATGAGAGTCTCCAGTCCAGGCCTCTTTCCTGAGGTTGACAGTCTGCATATCTGTCAGCTAGATGTCTCGGCTTGGATATCTTGCGAGTACCATTAATTCAACAAGTCCAAAACTGAACTCAGAAACTCCTTTCCGGAGAATATCACAGGCAGCCACCGATCCCCCAAGCCAGATGCCTGGGAAGTCACCCTCACCCCTGCCTCTCCTTGGAAATATCTGTGACTCTGTCCTCAGTGCCTTCGCCCTAACCCAGGCTGCTGTCATTGCTGCCATCCTATCATAGAAAGGGTGGCAAGGTCTTCTCCTCCAATCTAGTCCCTGCGCAATAGCCACAAGCCTATCCAGGACACAGCCCTGTTTAACTCCCTCCCAGGCCTTCTCATTGCTCTTTTTATTAAAAGGCACACTCTGTAGAGTGGCTTCCTGAGGCCTCCTCACCCTGGGACTCTCACACTCTTCCTCTCTCCTCTGTGTTCCCACCACCCAGGACTTGAGGCCTTCTCTTGAGTCTCAGGGCCTTTGCACAAGCTGTTCCTTCTGCCTGGGACCCTCTCCTCTGCTTGCCCCCCGCCCCCTGTAGTTGACTGTTCAAAATAATCACAAATATCACTTCTCCCAGGAGGCCTTCTTTGACCCATGTTGTGTACCTACCCTAGCACAACAAATACCCCATTGTAACTGTTTGGTAAATAAATGCTCTTCTGCCAAAGCGTGAGTCACAAGAGCAGGAATGTTTCAGTTTTGTTCTCCACCGTGTCCTTCCTAGCCCAGTGCCTGGCTCGCAGCAGTCGCTGTCTGCGTGAGTGACAGAAACATGAGCAAGACTACGGAAGCCGCGAGAGTCAGGGAGAGCGGGGGAGAGTGATAGGCAGGAAGTGTTTCTGTGTGTGCTGTGACCCAGGCGGGGAGTTGCCACCGTGTCCCGGAAGCTGGGCAGGAATCAGGCACTGAGCTCTTTGCATCCTAATAAGCTGGGAAGCTTGTTCTTTCGCCCGTGGCGTGGAAAACCACTGACGGGTTTTAAGTTGGGAGGTAACATGATTGGAGGGGAAGGCCCTGCTGGCCAGGTGTGGAAGCAGGTGGGCAGGACTGAGACAGGAAGGCAGTTTCCAGGCAGTGGTAGCGGAGAGTCTCCGGAAGGAAACACTGAGGACTGGGGAAGGAACCAGGAGGCAAGCAGACGGGGTGGAAGAAATGTTTCATGGCACGCTCTCTGAACCTCAGGAATTCTGAATCGTGTGACTGTATTATTTTGTCAAAAAATCATTTTAAAGAGTGGACAAAAGTGGTATGTTGCAGCAATCCAGGCGGGATGTGGTATCCATAACATTTGACTTTTCTTTTTAACGCCAACTCCTTAAAGACAATAAGAAAAACCTGTAAAAGCAGAAATACTAAAAATAGAATCCCCTGAAGTTCCCCATTCCCAAAAGTGAGCAGCCATAGAAACATGCCCTGTTTCCCCACCTCAAGTTACTGGAAAGTAACCTGGGAGAGGCTTACCCTCTGCCGGATTTAACACATCAAAACACAGGACTGCTGTTAAAGGAGGATTGCAGAAAACCAATAAATAATTTTTTAGTATAAGTATGTTCCAAATATGGCATGGGGACATATTTACATTAAATAATTATTTACCTGAAATTCAAATTGAACCGGGTGTCCTGTATTTTATCTGGCTTTCCTACCCTCTGGCCTTTCTCCCTCCTCGGCCTATGCTGCTGTTCCCTTCCCCAATTTTTATCTTAAATCCTCACGTGTATGATTTTTTTTTTTTTATTTTGTAGGTCCCTTAACTTTGTTTTGAAAATTGCCAGCAGATTGTCATGCAGTGCTGGGTCCCTGGCTTCACACAGCAGCCTAGGCCACCAGGATCTACCAGGCGAGATGTGTGGGAGGGGGCTCTGGCCTCAGGCACAGAGGGCGGAGTCCTGGGTCCTGGGTCCTGGGACAGGCACTGGTAATTGAATCTGGACCCTGAGCGCTAGGTTCCAACACAAGAAATCATGTCCTGGTCTGGGTGCTGAGCTCTGAGTTCTCAAAACCAGCACCAGGGCAGAGGCCAGAGGTTCCTGGTCCTGGGGCAGAGGGTACTGGGCTCAGCAGCAGTCATGCGCCTGGTGTCACTTGCTGCCCAGGGCAGGGCTGGGGGTGAGAAGCTGCCTAGTCCCCAGTTGTTTTGTAACAGCTGCTGGCCTGGGCTAGAGGAGAAATTTAAGCTGGGGGGGGGTGGGGAGGAAGGGGTCAGTGGGCAGGGCAAGGCCACTTGGCTGGCTTGATCCCAGGCTCTAGGGGGAGAGAGGAAGGGTGTGCAGGATTGCTAGGCCTCTCAGAGGCAGCCAGCAGGGACAGCAGGGCCCCAGGAGCAAGGGCGGGAGGAGCAGTGAGGAGAACAAGGCCGCTGTCGTTGCACCCTCCCCCTTTGTAGGCCTCCTGGCCCTGCTCCCAGGCGGAGGCAGCTGGAGTGATTAGTGTGGGAGGAGTACGAACGCCAAAGGCTCATCTGTCTCATGTCTCAGAACACAAGGATCCAGCCAGAGCGGATGGCACCACTGAGTGGGAAACGGAGACCAAGAGATAAACAGAGAGGGAAACAGGGCAGCACCAAAGAGACAGCCTGGAGAAGCAGGGTGAGGGACAACACAGGAGCCCAAAGGCCCACGGAGAGCTGGGTGTGGGGAGGCCGGGAAAGGAGCTGCAGGGCAAAGTGGACCTTTTCTTTTCTTTTCTTCTTTTTTTTGAGACACAGTCTCGCTCTGTTGCCAGAATTAGAGTGCCGTGGCATCAGCCTAGCTCACAGCAACCTCAAACTCCTGGGCTCAAGAGATCCTCTTCCCTCAGCCTTCCAAGTAGCCGGGACTACAGGCATGCACCATGACACCTGGTTCGTTTTTCTATTTTTTGTAGAAACAGGATCTCACTTGTTGCCCAGGCTGGTCTCGAACTCCTGGCCTCAAGTAATCCTCCCACCTCAGCCTCCCAAAGTGCTAGGACTATAGGCATAAGCCACCACACCTGGCCTAATAATGGTTTTAATAATAGTAATAGGCAACATTCATTTGACGCATTCTGTGTCCTAGACCCTGTTCTAAGCCCTTTATGTATTTTAAGTCCTTTTATCCCCACAACCCTGTGGGATGGGTACTATTATTATCCAGTTTTACAGATGAAGAAACTGAGGCTCAGAGAGGCCAAGGCCCTTGCCCAAGATGACTCAGCTAATAATATGCAGAACACAGACTGGAGTGCAGCATTCAGAGTCTACAGCAGAACCCAGAAGCACTGCAGTGTCACCTCTTGAGCTCCCAGGTGTCCTCCCTACCTCTTCCCTCACTTCTTGTCTGTGTCTCCCTCCGTCTCCATCAATAGCCCTTGATCCTTTCTAACTCCTCAGGGCTGGTGTTCTCTAGGGTATTGTCTTTAGTTTTCTTTTTCTTGCAGTATTAGGGTTCCTTCCGTGCTCTCATCTGCCGGAGTCCTGGGGAGAATCTTTGTGCAGATGAACACCAGGCTGTGGTCTCATGCCCAAGTCTCGGGAGCTTGTGAGTCCCTGCCCCCTACCGCGTGTCCCACCAGATGGCTTTACCTAGAAGTCCCGGGAACTGTGTGGAACTCCAACTCTAACACCCAGTACTATCCCCTCTGCTTTCAGTCCCATTCCTCCTTCTGTTTTTCTCTGTTTCAGTAACTGGGGGCCTAGGCAATGATGACAAAGTCACCTTTGGTTTCTGCGATCATCCCAGGTGGCCATTCAGCCATCTGTGGCAGCGTCTCCTAAACCTTCCCACTCCTTCCTGTCCTCGAGTCACACCTTGTTAGAGCTTGGAGCATCTCCACCCTGAGCCCCTCCCTTGCTGTCTGAACTTTTGGAACCACTTTCGGTTTCCAAACTGTCACCCTCACTGAAACCAAGTGTGCTCTTGTCACTCCTCAGATTTTCAATGCTCGCTGGCTCCCATTATTCCTAGAATGGTCACTGGAGGTCATAGTGGGCCATTTAAAACTTATCCCATCTGACTTCAGCTTGCCCTTAGCCTCTGCTCTGTAATTCCAGCCAGGCTGCCCTGTTCCTGCTGTTGAGAATTGTCACACTCCTCCAGAATGTTGGTCCCAAAGCATATCACTGCACCTTGGAACGTGCTGTTCTCTGAGCCTGGAAGGCCCTTCTTCTCCCCTCCCCTTGCTCAGTGGGTGCATTTCTTGGGGCTGTTGTAACAAAGAGCCACATACATGAGACTCATAGCAACAGATGTTTTCTCTTGCACAGGTTGGAGGCCATGAGTTCAACATCAGGGTGTTATTGGGTGGTGCTCCCTCTGAAGGCTCTGGGGGAGGATCCTTCCTTGCCTCTTCTGGCTTCTGATGGTTGCTGGATTCTTTGGCTTGTGGCCACAGCAATGGAGTCTGCATCTGACTTCACACGGCCTCTCTCCTCTCTTGTCAGTATTTTTTCCTCTTGTCTTTCTCTCATAAGGACATTTGCAATTGCATTTAGGGCCCACCTGGCTAATCCCGGATAATGTAAGGAACTTTAACTTAATCACATCTGCGAAGACCCTTTTCCAAAGAAGGTCACATTCACAGAGTCTAGGGATTTGATGCAGACATGTCTTTTCGGGGGCTGCTGTTCAACCCACTACTCGTAGCAGACTCCTACCTGTGTTCTGACATCTGGCTCTGTGTGCATTGCTCAGGCCGTCCTCTCCTTGCCTGGTGTGACCTCCCCATCCCTGCTAGGCTCTGTGCATCACGTGGGTGGTGGTGTGCAGCAAGGCACCTGTGGGCTTGTCTTCTTGTCTGTGGTCCTCTCATGTTCTCAGTCCCCGACACATGCTGGACATGCAGTCAGAGTTTGACACCTTGGAGCTGTTGTGGACTTTTGCTTCTCATAGTCAGACCCCAAGTCCTGTCACCGTGCCTGGGTAATATTGCTGGGGCATCACCTTTCTTCACTGCTGGCAGCCAGCCCAGGCCTCCCCCTCCCACCTGGATTGTTGCAATAGCTACCTTGCTGCCCTTTCTGCTCTCAGTCTTTCATCGCCTCCAGTCGACTCAGAACACCACTGTCAGGATAATCTTTCTAAAATACTGTTTTCATCTGTCACTTGGGCGGAAGCGTTAGTGTCATATTGCTTCTGAGGCTTTAGTCTCACAGGCTTGCCCTCTTTTGTAACCTGCTGTCAACTGATCATCTGCAACTCTGTCCACGTACTTCTGGCTCCCATACCTATTTTCCTACTCTTCCATCCCTGCAATTAGTTACATATTTCATTGCTTTCTCTATAAATTGGAATTTTATGTGCTTTCATTTTCCCAAAAAATGTCTCCCAAGCTTTTCTGGATCCCTCTGAGCTCTAATGTTTGCTCACTCCATGCAGACCGCAAAGATCAAGACCTCTTCAACCTCTGTCTTCTGTAGGCTGCAGAGTCTTCGTTTCCCGTGAGAGTGTCCCGCCTTGTCAGTGGCTCTTCCTTGGTTCCCCTCCCTGTGGCATTCTTTTGTACCAGACATAATTCATGCCTCAGATGTGGCATGCCAGGGTTTACAGAGTAGTAGGAGGATGGTGCAGTGTTTTCCAATCCCCGTGCCTACAGAGGAGAAAATGCATTAAGTCATCCACTTGTTCAACAAAGCCTAATAGAACGCAACATTTTGTGTTGCATGCTGCCAGGTCCCGAGGGTGTGGTGGAGGACAAGGGACAAATCAGATGTGGTATCTACTCTCTGAGTTCACTCTGCAACAGGTGTACAGGCAGCAATTATGGAATCATACAGAAAAAAAAATACATATATACATAAGTATGTATGGCTATGCAGAAGTCTGGAGTAGAGCTATTTAAATGTTGACTGGGGACCTGGTTGGACAGGGTCCGGGAAACACAGGGGCTTTGCGCTGGGAGTGGAGGAGTGGTGGAGGCAGTCAAGGTGGAAGGAGTGGCATATTCAAAAGCCTTGGGAAGGAAGGGCAGCAGAGAGCAGGAACACTCAGTGGTCCCTGCTTGCAGAGAGCAGGGAAGGGAGGCAGGGGCCAGCTCTGCTTAGGTAGTTTGGTCTTGATCCTGAGAATACTTCCTACTCATTTTGTGTTTCACCTTTTGCCTTTTTTTCTCCTAGGTTAGAAAATCAAGTCAGGAAGTACTCTTGATTCTTCTGGAACAAGACCTAATTTTCCAGCATGATGTTGAAAACAAAGTGTGTCCGATTCTGCTAGAGCTCTCTGCTGCAGACAGCAATGATGAATATAAAGTGGAAGCCGTGAGTGTAAGTGTGTCCAGGGAATGGCTGCCCAGCACCCGTGGGCACCGTCCCATAGTTGACTTACGCAAGACTCGAAGTATTGCACGCTTTTGATTGTGGCCAGCAATGTTCCCATGAACAAGATAGCCAGTGACTCGACCTAGGTCAGAGAAAGCCCACAACTCAGCTCTGAGCGTGTTTTGGAGTGATCATCTTTGTAACATCAATTGTTTTAAGAAGGCAAGGCTTGGAAAATCAGAGTGATCTGGGCATAGCTGAGGCAGCTGGCTTAGACTTCTGCTGGGCAAGATGCTGAGATTTATATGTAGATCCTTGCATCTACTTGGACCATCCATGGGCCTTGTTTCTCAAAGTAAGGAACCTCGTGGTATGTGAGATAATTTTAGTTGGTACTTGAACAGTTAAGAAAAAGCTTTAATAGACATATATGTGTCTATTTTATAGATTAGGAAAAGACCACAGTAGGTGTGTAAAGAAACAAGAAGAGTCACTGTGAGAAATATATACATGGCCACAGTGTTTACAGCAGTTTGGGAATTGCTCGGTTAATGTGTTTGTGCTCATGTCACTTAAAGATACACAATGAGAGGCATGGTATAAATGCTCCATGACTTCCAGTTAATAGTACGGTATCCTCGGGTTTGTAAGATTCTATAACCATTATTAAAGGATTGTACAATTGGGATTTTCTGCTGGCTTCTGGAGCCATGGTTGATGAGCTAGTGCTGGCTTTTACCAAGATGCCCCAGCCTGTCCTTGCGCCTTTTCCTTTGTGTCTGCAGGGGAGGTCATCACAGGCCATCTTGTTTTCTTTGGCTGCTGCTCCTCCATTGACCTGTGCAAATGATGCTGTGTGGCATGACCCTTTGTGTTTGCATTACAAGTAAATAGCTCTGGGATTATTCTAGCATTTTAGGACAAACTTGTACACAAAGGATTTAAAAAATCATAAGCATTAATTATGAGTACAATAAAAGATACAGAAGATAGTTATTTTCTTGTTTGGAAGAGAACGACATTAGAAAAAGAAATTCTTTTTTTAAAATGCAGAAACATTATATGCCATGGAGCTAAAAAATTGTGTTACAGCATCAGAACATTCGGCAATTATTCTTCATTTATGTAAAAGTTTTCTTAAACTACGCGTTAAAGGTCTGGCTTTTTAAAAACTAATTTAATTTTTTGCATATCCCATATAGTTTATAAGATGAATCAGACTGAAGAATAATTGATTATTAAAATTCAAATTCTCCAGGGTTCTTTTATAAATTTCAAGTTTCTCTATAAGAAATTAAATTTATTTTGCAAAATGAACCTGGGTAATATCATTTAGTTTGGGTTTCTGGCAGTCAAGCATAGAACTTTACCAGCTAGATCTTCTTTTTCATTTGGAAGTTGGTTAGGCGAGTTTCCAAGGTTACGACTGACAACCAAATATCTTATCCCTAAAGACTGATAATACTATGAAAAATAATGCTAAAGGCGTTTTTGCATGATTTTTATTTTGTTTTGTTCCCAGACACTCCATTCTTGTCAGCGATATCCTTCTTCTTCTTCTTCTTCTTTTTTTTTCTTGGTAGAAATATTTGGCAAATCTAACAAACCTTCAAAAAGCTATTCCCACATATCACTTGCAGAGCAAATTAGTTCCCATAAATTGTATTTTTCATTCAAAGTGTGATGCTTATATCATTACTCAAATGTATAAGCTTTCAAACGTGGCTGCAAGAACAGAAGTGGTCTTGAATCCTCACCCCCTGTGTCTCAGGCCGAGCACATGTCTGTGTTCTCCCTCCTGTTTCTGGGGGACCTCTGCTTCTCTTCTCATGGAGGCCCGATGGGAGCAGAATGCGGGGTGTCTTGTCTGGCCCATGCATGCTTTGGTCCGATTCCTTCCCCAAAGCCTGGAGGCCAAGGGGCCTTACAGGGGACTTGCCCCTTGGGCACCTGAGACTGGCAGAACTATCTTATTTTAAGCTAGAAAATGACAATGTGGTTGGAGTGTGGGTTTCATTATTCAAGAAAGAGAAGGCCACGTGTGTGCTCTGTAGAGCTCCCAGAGGAGGGCAGGGTTCTGATTTAGCTGGTCTGTGAGGGATACCGTAAACATTGCGGGCACCAATGTGTGTTTGTTAGGTGATTAAGGAAGTTGTCAGCTTGAAGAATGATAGATGAGGAAAGAAGCAAATTGGGCTGGTCCGATGTCCTCTGAGTTTTTGGGCTCTCTTTGCAACCATATGGTGTGAATGTTGTTACATCTGTATATACATAAACACACACCTACTCAGAACAGTGCTGTTCTGAAGGAATTGCTTTTTACTCCCAAGGAAACTACATTTCTACATGGACAAAATGTATGTCTGTCTGATCGATTTTTCATTCTCATTGGAACTTGCAGTCATTTGATTCTGATGCTTACACCCTCTAGTGCATGCATGATTACGAAAACCAAAGATAGCCAACTACACGTCTTGGGCATTTTAAAATTGAGTTATGCAGGGCAGCTTGCATGTTGGGACATGGGTACACGGATTCCTGTTTTCTCACATATATATGCATTTTCCTTTGTGAAGGCTGTACATACCCCAAGCGACGTTAGTAACTCTCTCCTTTATGCAGTCAGAGGGGTTGGTTCATATCTATCTTCCAGCACTTAGCAACTGAGTTGTGATGTTCTATTTGTTTATTTCTCCTTCAAGATGGTGAGCTTCTTAAATACAGAACTATGGCATCTTTGCACCATCAGCACCCAGCACAGTGTCAGGCCCAGAGCTGGTACTAAATAAATGTTAGTTGTTGGATGAATGAATCGGTAAAAACTGCAAGAGCTGTATCTTGTAATTATATCTAGACAGAATAAACAGGCCACCGGAGACCAATTATAATTCCTCTTGCTAGCAGGGAGGCCATTAGCATTCTGAGATTATAACTAATTGTCAGAAGCCTATTTTTCTCTCTCAACACGTTTTCACATTAAGGCTTCCTCATTTTTTTGTCATCATTCCTATTTTTAAGCTCATTTTTATTTGTGCATTTATTTAAGAAGAATGTTGTGGTTATGTGCTATAAAGAATACTTGGCTCCAAGAAACTACGTGAAGATCTTCATTCCATACAGGTGGTTCCCCGAGCCATGGGAATATCAGTTCTTGTCACTTGGTGTGCTGACTTTTAATGATTCTGGATTTGTTTTATACTGTGTAGTAAATAAGGTCATGTGGGTGTGGCAGATAGAGGGGGTGGATGGAGATAGTGGGAACGCTTTAGTTGCCTTGTTACCCTGGAGACAGAAGTCTCACATCTTCATTTATTGTGGCTGTCACTTTGTATAACTCTGCTAAGTGTCGTATCAGAAATACGTGTCCTCTAAGTTCTGAAGATACAAGCCTTTTCCTTATTTGTGTTATGAGCCAGTTTCCCCTTCGCCTCACCCCAGTTGGTTTTCTTTCCCCCCTTTACCTGCTTATGTGCAGATTCCAAATAGAATGATGGGTGGGTTACTAACCCTGGACCCCCTTCTACTGTAGAACAGCAGTGCTGTGTGTATAGTGAGAATAAAGACTGCGGAGACAGGAAGTCCTCCCTCCCTCCGTCCATCCAGCCCTTCCCTTGAACCCCTCCTTGCCTCCATTCCTTCCCTCCCTCATTCCCTTCCATCCTTCTTTCTTCCCTTTTTCTTTTTTTGGGGCAGTGGGAGAATTCTTTTAAATTTTTGTTTTTGGTAACTTTTTGTTTGAATTTCTAACTCGCAGAATAGTAATATAAACTCCTATGTATCCTTTATGCAGCTTCTCTAGTAGTTTATATTTAGCTCCCTCTGCTTGATCATGTTCTCTCCCTCCCCTGCCCAGATATATACATAAGTACTGTTATGTATATTTTCTGAGCTGTTTGAGACTAAGTTGGAGACATTGTGTGCCTTTATATCTAAATACTTCAGTGTATATATCCTAAAAACAGGGATACATACCATAGTACAATGATCAAAATCAGAAAATTTAACACTGATTCAAGTACTAATATCTTATCCATAGCTCATATTCAGAAGTTGTCATTAGCCCAGGATCTAATCTGGTATCATTCATTGCACTAAGTTGTCCATGTCTCTTTGGTTCCATTAATGTCTTTGACAGTAATCCATATCTTACAGTCTTCTGTGATATCAGTATAACCACTCTGGCATTCTTATGCTTACTGTTTATTATAGTACTTTTATTTATATTCTTTTACTCCCAACCTATATGTTTTTATATTTAAAATGCTTCTGTTAGCATATAGTTGGGTCCTGCTTTTATATCCAGTCTGATAGTATTTGCCTTTTAATTGATGTGTTGAGTTCCTTTATATTTAATGTAATTATTGATGTGTTTGGAGTTATTTCTCTATTTGTTTTCCATTTGTCTCATCTGTTTTTGTATTTCTGTTAATTCTTTCCTGCTTTCTTTTGGGCTAATTAAATATTTTTTGTATTGCATTTTAATACCTCTGTTGAGGATTTTCAAAAAATATGGCACCTTGCAGCAGTGTGGTTCCATTCACTTCCATCCTTTGTGCTGTTGTTTCCATATATATTATGTTATAAACCTGGAAACACGGTATTATCCTTTTTGATTTAAAGAGTTATATCTTTTGAAGTAATTAATACAAGAGAAAAAAATAACATTTATATTCCCATTTTTATCATTTTTGGTGATTGCCATTCCTTGTTTTCCTAGACCTGTGTTATCACCTGGTATCCTTTCGCTTAGATCTGAAAAACTTACGTTAGTACTTTTTGTTGTTCAAGTAAGCTGATGATGAAATTTCTCAGTTTTTTTTTAATCTAAAAATGTCTTTATTTTGCCATCATTTTTGAATGATAGTTTTCTGGATATAGAATTGTGGGTTGACAAGTTTTTTGTTTTCTTCTTTTAGCACTTTAATGATGTCATTTTGTTGTCTTTTGGTCTTCTTTGTTTCTCATGAGAAGTCAACTGTTGCTTATATCATACTCCTATATATAAAGTCACTTTTTGTCTTTGGCTGCTCTTGAAATGTTTCTCTTTGTCTTTGGATTTTAGCAGAGTGAGTATTTATCCTGCTTTGTGTTCGTTGAACTTCTTGGATTTGTGTGTTGATGCCCTTCACCTAATTTGGGAAGTTTTTGGCTATTGTTCTTTCAATACTTTTTTTCTGTGCTATTCTTTTGTTCTCTTTTCAGTCTGTGACTTAGATTACATGACGTTAGGACCCTTGATATTGTCTTACAGATCTTTGAGGCTCTGTTGTTCATTTTTCTTCAACCATTTTTCCATTTTTAAATTGGATAATTTTGATTAATCTATCTTTAAGTTCATTGACTCTTTTTGACATCTCCAATCTGCTTTTAGAGCTATCTAATAAATTTTTTATTTCAATTATATTTTTTCAGGTCTAGAATTTCCATTTTGATCTTTCATAGAATCTTTACAGTTTACATATCTCTGATATATAGTCTATCTCCTCTTCTTTATGCATATGTTTTCCTTTTATTCCTTAAATATATTTATAACAGCTACTTTGAAGTCCTTGTCTGATAATTGCAAAATTTGGATCATCTTGGTGTTGATTTCCATTGACTGCTTGTATTATGGGTCACTTTTTTCCTATTAACATAAGTAGTGATTTTTGGTTAGACACTGGACATTATAAATGATATATTTTAGAGACTCTGGATTTTGTTACATTTCTCTAAAGTAGATTTTTCCCTAGTACGTAGTTACATTGATTGATTTCCAACTCCAAACTGTTTCCCTCGCGGTGAACATCAGCTGAAATATTTGCTCATTTTGTTTAATTTCTGACTGCTGCTTTTTTGTAGGTCCTCTGGGATCTCCTTCACACATATATAATTAATCAGCCAAAGATTTAAACAATTTTATGCATAGATTTTGGACCTTACTTGCAAATCTCTCTTAGTACAGTTCATCTTTTCAGGGTAGCCTACCCTCCAGTTCCTGCCTTTTGATCATTTTTCACTGCTTTTAAAATGGTTGTTTTTTGTTTTGTCACGATTCTGTAATTGTTACTTATAGAAGGGTTAGTCTGACTAAACTACTGTGCTATTGCTAGAAATCTTAGTTCTTTTTTATAGTTTTCATTTCTTTGATGAGATATGCAATCTGTTCATTCATTATGATGCTATTTTCCTTTTAGTCCTTGAGCATATTTATAATAGCTGCTTTAAATTCCTTTTAAAGTCTACTAATTCCAATATCTAGATTTTTCTGTGGGTTTGTTTCTATTGACTGATATTTTTCTTATGTATAGGTCACATTTTCCTATTTCTTTTCATGTCTATGGATTTTTTTTGTTTTCTATTGTATCTTGTTGATAAAACACTGTAGAAGCTCTGGATTTTGTTATTTTTCTGTGACTAGTGCTGACTTTGTTCTAGAAATCAGTTCAGATTCTGTTTCCCCTGTAGGAGGCAGCACCTGAAACAGCTCAGTTCTTTCATCCTTCAGTTACTGCTTTTCTCTGTGAACCTCACCATCTCCCCTATGCATGCGTAGTTCAGAGATCTGCCAAATATTAGGGTAGGAGTTAATCACAGATTTCGGGGGCTTGCCTTTCTTTGGCTCCCTCCTTTCCTTCCCAGGATTTTCACCCTCACTTTCCAGCTTCCCTGGCAGCCCCAATCTCTGTTCTCTGACTTCTGTAGCCAATAAAACTGTAACTTTTGCTTGAGGTCTAGCTACCCTGCATACCCATGCAGAATGGGAAGAAGTGCTTTCAGGCAAAAAGCTGCATAAATGCAAATTTTACCCATGTGGTTTTTTTCTTTCAAGGGTCTGCTCTGCTTTAGTTGCTGCCAGGGTTTGATTATTTCCTGGTGCTTACAAATCATTTTTTATACCTTGACCTTCTATTACAATATGTTTCACCTCACCACTATTCATTTTTTGTCACATTACTTAACCTCTTTCAGTGTTGCCTCATCTGGAAAAATGGGGATAAATAATACCCATGCTAGAGGGCTCTTGGGAAGGTAAAATGAGTCAATGTACAGAAATTTTGTTTATGTATTGAGCACAAGGTGGGTACTTGGCAAATGGTAACTCTTGAGCTTCAGAAAACCCTTATCTGAGTCAAACCGGGCCAATATTTGGCCTTCTGTTTGTCACAGAACTTGACAACACTCAAAAGAAGGTATACTTAATTTTTCCTTCCTGGATATTTTGGCAATATTTTGAATGTTGGCTTTTGGAACATATCTTGTTATTGGTACATGTGACTTACATGCTTTGGTATTTCAAGTGATTCTGATTTTCTTGTTCTTCATAGATTATCTGCAAAATGGCTTCAATGCTGCGTAAGGGCATAGTTGAACGCCTGCTGCTCCCTCGGTTCTGTGAACTGTGCGGTGACGGGAAGCCCTTTCAAGTTCGGAAGGTGGGACCATAAAAGTTTCAAAACTCCTTAAGTTAAAAAATCCCAAATCAATTTCTCTGTAAAGTTTCTGGACTTTTAGTAGACATAGCCTGTAGGAAAAATGTGGCTGGTGTAAAGTGTGTAAGAAAAATATCTGAGCAGTGTTGCCAGTTTTTAATGCAATTAGGAAATGCATAGAGACCTAGAGATAAGGTTCTGTGTGAGTAAACCTGTTCGGCTCAGACACAGGATGGGAGTCGTGGGACCTTGCTGGCTTGTGGTTACATGCTGTTACCCAGGCATGCAAGCTCTTTGATGAGCTGGAGCGATTTGTTCCAGAATTCTCTCATCTTTGCTGTACCTTCCAACGCCAACCCCAGCTTCCCTTTTAGTTCCTTGTCACTAGCTGTCAAGTTCTTCCTTTTGAAGAAATTCTTCCTTTTGCCATCACTCCCCGAACGCCTTGCTGCGTAACTGGCCATCGCCCCTCTGCTCTGCCGTCATGTTGCGTAGGCAAGACACAATAGGTCTGATTTACCGTGCAGAGAATGTTAAGGGTCTGTTTTGCCCTATTGCTAACCAAATGCATTATGCATCAAAATCAGTTAGGAGCCAGAAAACTCTTAGATTTTTAGTATCTTATTGTAAATCCTCTGTTTTTGATGCAGTGGTGGCACTGAGCACAGCTCTGTGTGGGCGATGGGCTGGGTGAGGGCTTATTAGCTGCCTGACTAGAGGGATGATTGCTCGCAGGGTGCCGCTTGTTAGCTTTTCCAATTTGTTAAGACAAAAAGAAAGATAATAATAGGTATGCCTTTTGCCTTTTAAAGGTGTGCGCTACAAATTTTGGTGATGTTTGTCATGCTGTTGGACCAGATGCCACTGAGAAATTTTTGGTATGTGAATTTTGTCACTTATAATTGCTGATTCACTTCACAGTGCACTTTCAAAATCAATTGTTAAGTTTTATATTTATGAGTCCCTTACTTTGGAATGGCAGCTTGGTTTTGCATTCATCAGTTCAACTTTCTTGACTTCTAAAGTTAACATTTTCCTGAGTATTAGGCAGCTGGTCTGTGGGATGAGCTGGACGCAGCCCCTGTCCTCTTTCCTGTGGACTTTGTTGTCATCTCCTCACAGATCACTTTCCCCCAGTTTCTTCTCACTGTCCGAGCCACCGTCTCTACCAGCTCTCCACTGCTCTGTATAGAGCACCATTTGACCACCTCACTCCTGGGCCTCAAACCATTGGGATGTTTTTCTTCGTTTTCAGGTTAAAATCTGGAGCCTCAGTGACCTTCCTGGTCCCTCACAGGTGCCTTTCTTGCCTCCCCTCCAGTCACTGTCCTTAGTTCTGAGTGCCACCCTGGCCCTCTGTGGGCCCCACCTGAATCTTGTGGCGGGCCAGGCATTATATTCATAAAATATGTTTAAGTTTGCAACTGCATTTTTGATAAATTCCCACATGATTCTGATGCGCAGCAGGGTAGAAAACAGCTTCACCAGCCAGCCAAGTGACCTTTCACCTTCCACGAGGCTTCCTGCTCTTTCACACCTCTGGGCCTCTGCTCATGACTGTCCCTGTCCTGAGGGTGTCTTCCCTACCTGGTGGGACCCTACTCACACTTCACACCAGCTTGAACACGCCTCTGTGAAGTTCTTTCCTTGTCTAGACTTGCCTACCCCCTGTGCCACAGCGAAGGGCCGTCTCTCCTTCCAGCTCTCTGAGGACGTTTTGTCCAGACTGCCTCAGTGCGGCTTTGCTGACAGGGAGCTTCTCATGGGCAGCGACCGCATCATGCCCGTCTTTGTTCCCCAGTGTCTGCCCAGTAGCTGGCACTCAGACTGCCATGTTCAATGAGCATTTGTCACTTTTGACAGAATATACTATGATACCTGTGTGGTTGGAACTCAACCTCAGAACATGTAATGTTTAAATTGATTTTTAAATTTAAGTTCAGAGCTCATTTTATTTTATTTAAAGTACAAGCATGTCAACATAGTTCTAACTCAAGAATAATTTTTAATGGGCTCTTGCTTTGAATATACAGTGAGTATTATCTTCTACTTAATATTATTATCTGAATGAAGAGCAACAGTGACCAACATACTAATCTTTCTGTAGGTAGATGTTTCCATGATCATATCATATTTCCATTTGTAAAACATTTTAGGTTAATTATTTTACATTAGGATATTAAAAACAAAGCCTTTTAAAAGGATAAATTTTCAAAGAAGATGTAATCATGATTGATACAGATATTAAATGAACATGTGTCAAAGATTTTATTTAACTTATTTATTAATGAGGGAAACCAGTAAGATACTATAGCCAGTTTAATGGAGAACCCAAAGCACTACACATTGATAAACCAAGGAAGACTAAGGTGAATTTACACATGCATTCAAAACTGGTCAATTGCATTCCACTGGACACAGTTTGCATTTCTGTGGAAGAAATTATTTGCAATACTATCAGTTTTTAACAACTTACTTTCTATCACTAGAGTTATAAAATACTCTAGTCAGAGATGTGGTTACCTGGATGGGTGAGTTAGTTGGGACATCTGCTAATTTCAAAGTCTTTCACAATCTTTCTCTGTACTTCACATAATGAATACCAGTCATTCTCCCTTTTTTGAGGCTTTCTTTATTATCTGTTAAATTTCACGAAGTCATTTACTAAAATTAAGTGGTAAAGGTAATGTTTCTTCTGCTTACAGTTTGTGTTTCAAATGATTCCTTTCAGACCAATGTGTATTTCCCTTTTCTTTGTCATTCATTTCTGGCTATGCCTTCACTACATTATTAAAACAGCTTCTTCCCTTTCTCAGTGTACTCAGATTTGAGCGACACTATTTTATTGTTTTGGTAGATCCCAAAGTTTTTTGAGCTCTGCTCAGATAACGTTTGGGGGATGCGGAAAGCCTGCGCTGAATGCTTCATGGCAGTGTCGTACAGCGCCTCGCCCACGGTGCGCAGAACCACGCTCTCACCTCTCTTCATCAGACTTGTCAGCGACCCCTGTCGATGGGTGAGTGCCATCAGCTCTGTCAGTGGTGACACTGGCCTCTGTCCTTTCAAACTGTCTGTGGAGCTGTCCAGCCATGCCGGGCCTCCAGATCTCGTCGTGGGTTGGACTCGGAACTGTATATTTTGTCCTTTCAGTTCACTGATCAGCATGGTCAGATTTAGATCTTGTGAGGCACAAGTGAGAACAACTAAAAGCTCAGAAGCTTTGGGTGAATATTAAGAAAGTGGCACAGACTCAACATTTATATTGAGTGACTGACTGTCACAGAAGGAAGCAGTACAGCTGGACTGTTAACCTCCGTATTATCATAAACATGCCTGTAGCAACTAATAGGGTCTGTCCCACTACTTTATAAAGTCTGATATTATTCATTATGAAATTAATATTCTGGAAGAATAAGAACTACATTATAGAGCTAAATTTTTCCTTATTTTCTGTAGAAAAATAGTTTATTTGGAATTTAGGGAATGATTTAGAAAGTAGTAAATCTGCATAGACACAATGTTGTGACAGTGGTTGTCTGGTGGGCAGCGTATGTTTTAGCCTGGGGTCAGACCCGGCCACCGCAGGCTGACACTGTGTTCACTGCGCTCTTCTGTCTGGTTGCAGGTGCGCCAGGCTGCCTTCCAGTCCCTTGGCCCCTTCATTTCCACATTTGCAAACCCCTCCAGGGCTGGCCTTTATGTTCGAGAGGATGGCACCCTGAGCATCCGACCACCAGCCCAGGATCTGGACTCCGAGTTTGCCTCTGGCTCACCCACTCCTAGTAACAGTGGTGACACATCCTTAGCCAGGTATGCTCCCGTAGGATCAGTACCAGGACCTCTGCTTCACCTCAAGCAGCCACCTAAAATTCTAGCAATTATCTCATCTAGTTTTAGTAACAGTGACCTTCTGGGCAAGATGGAATATTAGAGCTTTAATTATGTAAAGAAGCAAAAAGTAATTGCAATAATGATTTTGAAACATGACTACTGGGTTATAAATAATGAAGCTACTGTGTCTCCTAAATTTAGATAAAATATTCATTGAGAGTAGTGATTAAATAACGTATAAAGAAAATTTTCTTCACTTTTTGATTAATGAAGTTCTTCGGGTAATTTACATAGGGAAAAATGTGATGTCTGCTAGATGTACTTTTGTGACATAGGGTGTTGCACATAAAGGTGACATTTCTGACCAACATTAGTAGGCCCTACACTGTTTTTCTAGTGTGGTGATTGATCTTGGCTTTTTATGTCTTTCCTCTGAGGACGATGGGTTTGGACTAAGGCAACTATTTCAGGTGGTTTCTAACCATCTCTCCATTGTTAATGTTACGCAGGAGTGCGAGAGTGGGAAATTGACACCTCACATGATAACAAATCCTTTTAAAGATTGGCCCATCCTTCCTCCTTCCTTCTGCCGTCGAAGTTCATGAGCTCCTGCTGTATGTCAGGCCTGTGGCCCACGTTTAGTGCAGAGGAGTTAGCAAGTAGCTAGCTCTCCCAGGCTCAGCCCTTCGGTTCCGAGCCTGCCCTGGCAGGGGTGCTAGCGAGCAGCATGGGGACGAAGTCGTGCCCCTGAAGCCAGGGCTCGGAATACAGTGGAGGGGGGTGCTGAACTTTCACGTGGTGTTTTCAGTGCACATCATACTGCCAGTGGGGCAGTGAGGGCTGACTGCACCTCTGATCCTCTTGCGAGGTTTTAATCTTCTGACAGCAGAAGACACGAGGGTGGCAGGTAGCCAGCTAGAGGAGAGGACTGGCCTTGCAAGGATGTGGGTCTCATGTTTTTCCCTGTTACTTTCAGTCTATTACATGGTGCTAAAGTTTGCTTCCCTCAATTTAACCCAGTTCAACAAAGCCTTTGCAGTTGGAGCCAGATCTGCCCATGGAAGGGACATCAACAGAAACCAGTGGTTTCCTGCATATCACAAGCTCCTCGAAGGGCCTAATGGAAAACCCAGTGGAAGGTTCTGCTTTGGTTGGGGCTGAGTCGGCCAGGCCTTCCTCGGAGGCCAGTGCCTTCTCTGAGCTCCCTGATGTTAACGCCCTCCCCATCAGCTGCCACCCTGGACCAGATTCCTGGGCCTTCCCAGGGAGCTCTGAGGATATGTTCAGTAATTTCCTTTACTGGCGAACTCCTCTCCCTGACATAAGCACGGACTTAGAGCTACTTCTGAGTGAGGCTGGGCCACAGGAAGAAGACTACAGCAGACCTGAGACTGTGCATAACAGCTGTGTGGCCAGGAGTGAGATTCAAAAAGTCCTCGATAGTTTGCAGGAACATATGATGAATGATCCAGATGTTCAAGGTAAATGTTGTCCATTGTAATTGAAGAGAAAATGGTTTATTTCTGTGTTGTGCGTTGCATGTCACCGCTTCCTTCCTCCTCAGGCCTGTCTACTGATGCGTGTACGTACCTGTATTTGTTTACACTGTGCACACACTTGTCCAATCTCACTGTATCTAGAACAGCCAGAGATATCTCCATGCAAGAATTTTGCCTCCTTGTTTTGCAGATAGACATGCCCACAGTCTGAAGTCAGTTCTGATAGGAAAGTGGCTAGTTCTTGGGCATATCTGTAAGCAGTGGAAATTTTATTAGCTCCTTAGACACGATTACATCATTTCTCATGTATAATGCCCTTTTTGATTATGAAAAGCTAAGGATGCTCCTTTTGGAGCCTATTAACTGAGCCCTCAGCTAAACTTTAAGGTTTTGGTCTTTGTACAGCAAGGAAAAATACAGCTTCTTCTCTGGGGTATTTCTCACTTCGTGACTAGTGCTCCCACTGAGCGCCTGACCTGGGAGTCAGGCCTGCAGTCCACACCCGTTGTTACGACTCTTCTGTCTCTAAACAGTACAGTATTTGTATTCTTCCTTGAGTTGGGGAAATTGGAAAGAACAACACTTGCTGCTGTTTCTGGGCAGAGATTTGTGAAGCTTTTGGGAAGGGAAATGTGAAAATCTAGTTAGCCCTGTGATTATTCTTTGTCCTTAAGTTTATGAAGGAAATTAAATCAATGTTTGCTGAAGGAATGGGTACACATAACATACCACTTCTAATAGCTATAGACAAAGGTCTGTTTTTGGAGAACACATTACTGAAGCTGTCTTAATCCCCAGTGCTAGGGCCTGGGCTGGGGGCCGGGAGAGCAATGCCTGGAGCAAGAGGCCCTAGTGGTCTGGCTGCGGGGACTGCAGGCAGCCACTGTGTGGGTGTGGGGGGGGGCTGGGAGAGGAGGGGCGCACTGTGCAGAGGAAACGTCTGGGAGAAGACCTTGAAGAGCAGGTCATATTGCCCCAGGCTTTAGAGGATGCCTGGGAACCCACCATCCAGAGAAGTCAGAGGGTGGGTTTCAGAGGGTTCTTTCAGCTCCCTGGAATCATTGTGTGTAAAATCTTGTATGTAGGCCGGGCGCGGTGGCTCACGCCTGTAATCCTAGCTCTCTGGGAAGCCGAGGCGGGTGGATTGTTTGAGCTCAGGAGTTCGAAATTAGCCTGAGCAAGAGCGAGACCCTGTCTCTACTAAAAATAGAAAGAAATGAATTGGACAACTAAAAATATATAGGAAAAAAAAAAATTAGCCGGACATGGTGGCACATGCCTGTAGTCCCAGCTACTCGGGAGGCTGAGACAGGAGGATCGCTTGAGCCCAGGAGTTTGAGGTTGCTGTGAGCTAGGATGACACCACGGCACTATAGCCCAGGCAACATAGTGAGACTCTGTCTCAAAAAAAAAAAATCTTGTATGTATGTGCATACTTAATTTCTATGTAAGAAAGGGCCCACAGCTTTCTTCAGAGCTCAGAGAGATTCTATTATCCCAAAAGATTCAGAAATAAATGACATGACATGTTTTATTTGTGAACTGGCTGTGGCAGGAATGTTGCTTAGGCCGTTGGGAAAGGCCTGGTGTGCTGTACTGAGGAGAGGTGGGACCCGCCCTGGGCACAGGAGGAGCCAGCAACAAGCTCTAAACATTGTACTGAATCTTGGGGTCCACTGAATTTAATAAGTAGAAAACAGGATGCAGGAAGTAGTGTGTGTGTGCATGCACGTGTGTGTGTGTTTTGGGAAACTGGGGGACATAAAAATATCCAGTATATTTTTACAGAAAGATACGCAAAATGTGTAGTCTTTACTGTTTGGAGGGTCTCAAACAGTCATACTGTGGACAGAAAAAATGGGTAGTCCTTGGGGCTTGGTGAGTGAGATCATTGCTCATCTGTGTGTAAAGGATTTATTCATGCATGGGTATGCCAGCGTACACGTGTGTGTGTGTGTGTGTGTGTGTGTGTGTGTTTGTGTGTGTGTATGGCAGAGAAGGCAGCTAGCTGCGTTCTATATCCGGGAGCAGGACACCTTCATCGAGGCAGTGGACCTCCCAGACATCATCGTTCGTTAACATCATGTTGTCTGTCTTTGAAAGATGGTGGAGTCAAACCCTGCTTTTCAAGTTCAGATTTGATGTTCTGTGCATGGCTGGCGTTTAGTTGAAATAGTTACTGTTAATGGCTGTAAACATCACCACCTTGCTGAGAGCTTGTTTTGAGACTCCAGAAAACACTGTCACTGTGCGGCCCTCCGCTTCGGAGCAGATACGGGGTATGTGTGTAGTGTACCTACATCATACAGCCTGGAGCAGATGGTGTTGTTTTGAAGACTTCTCTGAAGTGAATCCCCACAAACCAAATAAAGTTATTAAAATTCTTGAAACTTCTTTTCCTGCAGCTCAGGTTCAGGTGTTATCAGCTGCACTGAGAGCTGCGCAGCTTGACTCCACGAGTGGACCCAAGAGCATGACGACAGAAGGGCTCAATGCAGTGTCCGTTTCCGGTCCCAGCGCTGCCTCTGACAGTCAGCCTGCTCTGTCGGCTTCATCATTGCAGAATGAGCGCTCCATGGCCAGGATATTACAAAGCACAGTAACTATTTGCCCTGTCCCTCAGCCACCGAGGATGTGACAGAAATCACAAAGCTGCATTTTCTTTTGTTAATATATCCCGGCAGAGATGATAAATGGCAAATTTCATTTTATTCTTAAGGTCATGTTTTAGATAACTAGACAACCAATCAATCAGATGATTGATAATGCTGACTCTCTTCCACAAAAACAGGGTGGGGACCAAAAAAGTACCTTCTCTCTTCTCTAACAATGACAAGAACTTACTCTGGGGTGGAGTGGCGGGGAGTTAACTACAGAAACGCTCTATGTCACTCCTAACAGATATTCACATCTTTTAATGATAGTGGAAGGCGAATTCATGCAATTCCTAGAATTTAAAGTTGACAGGGCCTTAGCGATGATCATCACATCTGGCCACTCGTTTCGTAGGAGCGTTAATACCTGGTTGCTCCGGGAGTGGCGCTGGCCTGCTGATCTCAGAGGAGAGGTTTTGGAAAACCATCAGTGCCCACTGTTCATGCACGGTCTGGAACCAGCCCCTGTGAGGCCCAAAGCTGGGTGGGGAGGGGCCCATGCCTTGTTCCTTACTTGGAGTCTCTCCAGAAGCTTCCTTACCCTCTTGTGTCTGGAGTCTCCTGTGCTTTGTTAATTTCTACGGAGCTTCCGCTTGGATGAGTTTCAGCTGGGATCTTTCACAGTTAGGGGTAAGAATAGAGAATAAAAAGCAGAGAGGGGCCTGTGATCCTGCAGTCATTGGTATTTCAGCACCTTTCATTACCATGCGCACGATGGGTAATCTCTTCAAACCCGTGATCTCAGGGCCAGAATACCAATTGTTTCTCTATTGACATGGTCTATAATTTGATATTAGTGATTAAATTAGTGTATCCCCTCATTCACCCCCTAGGCTGCTCTAAAAAAGCAAAATAAAACAACAAATTTTAAAAACTTGAATATAAAATGTTCAAGAGTTGGTTAAGGTTATCTGTGATTAATAAGAAATGAGATAATATTCTCTTTTGCTGGTTTGTTTCTAAAAAATTGGCAAGAAAACTCATGTTACCCTTGTTACCTGGAGTGCAAAAATCACATATGTTAGGTAGAAAGATATGGCCACATTTACCTTGGCAGGGATGTGATAGTGTTTGGGCTTCTTTATCATAGGTAGAAGTGAAAAAAGACAAAAAAACAGATTCCTCCAAGTTGAGTCTCTTCCGTTGTGGATGTGGAGGGGCTTATGTAATTGGGCCCTTGTTTTATGGCTGTGGTTGTCAGAGCTTTTGAATTTGCAGTTTGTCACCAAGGTTCTAGTGGGATAGGTCAGGTTGCATCCAGTTGCAAAAGAATGAAAAGGAAACAGAAAACTCACAAGTGCTTGAACAATGAGGAAAATGTCCTCCTACACAAATGATAGGAAGAGGGGCTAGGCTGGGGGGCTCCAGGGCTGGGGCTGCTTACCTGGGTGCTCACCCCTCCGCCCTCCACTCTGCTGTGGTGGCCCCATCAATGTGTGATGCCCAGTGGAAGGATGGGCCTGTGTCTTCCCACCTGTCTCTCTTGAAGAGCAAGGAAACCCTCGACTAGAGACCCACCTGTTGCCCTCTCCCTCGGCCTCCCTCCACTGGCCACAGTTGTGTTGTGCATTCTTGGGTTTAGCATGCCGGGCTGGGTAGAAAACAAGGGAATCGTCGCAGCGGTTGGGTTCACTAGAAAGGAGGCTGCAGGGCAGTGAGTGAGGGTGCACAGGTCGCCAGTGTGCTGCCCTGCTCAAGGGTATTTTGGAGAAGTAAACTCGCAGAATCTTTTGGGGTTGCCTTGACTTGGCTTCTGGAGTAAGTGCTGTACATAACACCTGCACTGAAGACTGTGGGATAAAATTAATTCCTCAAAGGATAAGAAGGATTCCAGTGGTGCAAGGAGAATTTGAGGTCTTAGATTATCATATCAAAATATTTCTATTTTACCATGTCCTCTGTTAAAATAAAAGTCTATTTCAGTGAAAACCTTGGGAATTGAAGGTTCTGGTAGCATGCCTCAGAGCAAACGAAGCATCTATCGGTATATTAATCGACTTTCCCAGATCATATATTGAGCTGATTTGTCAGAATCCATTAAGCTGGTAGACAGTATGACATTTCAAGTGCAAGTTGGAAATCCATGTTATGGTTGAAGGAGAAGGTCAGGTCCATCTCAGTTAATGTTAATCAATGATCAGAGACCAATATGTCACTGTTGAATGTTCTTGCTCGTTTTAATTGTTAAGCTAATGTAAAAGTTCATCAGTAAACATTAGAAGTATTTGCACATGTGGAAACTGAGAATAGTTTTCCAAGTAAATACTCCTTTATCAGCCACATCTTTTCACTCAAGTTCACTGGGCCCCCATGCCCCATTCTCTCTCTGAGGTCCACCAGTGCCACAATCTCTGATTCCCAAGAAATGCTGGAGCTGCTGGCTCTGCCATTTCTTGCAAACCTCATCCTTCCTTCTGGAGTGGTCTGTGCCTTAAACGTGTGAATAGTGGGGGGCATTGGTTAGCCATACGAGGGAGACCCCCAGGGCTTAAAGGGTAGTAGATGCAGACTCACATCGTTGGTACTCACGAACTTTAACTTCAGACCTTGTCTTTTTTATAAGAACTTCAAACAATTTTGAAATAAAAAGGTATGAAGTCAGTTTTCCTTAGCACTTAAAATAACCGGTCTATACAATATCGCATGTAACCGTGCAAATGCAGTTTTCAGCATCTGGAAAATATCATGGAGTTGAAGGAAAGCTTTTGTCTTGGCTTGGACAAGAAGTCATTTCTGGCATTGAGAAAGGATATTTTGAAGGGGAAGTGGTTGGACAGATTCTTCCTTTGGAGCAAATTGGTAACATGTCCAATGAACTCTGCAGGATCCAGGAGAACCCCCAGATGGAACCAGTGACCATTTGGAGACTGGCCAGAGGCATGATCCCATTCTACTCGAGGAGAATAAATCTAAATTACAGGTTTGTTCCTTGAGGGGAAAAAAGCAGCTCAAAACTTTGTATTTTCTGAAAGTTAACTTTAAAAATGGCCATTGGAACCAAATATTTTTCTTCTATCAATGCTAATTACATATCTTAGTTCATATTCTGTGTTGCTAATAGCTCCTCTGCAACTTAAAAAAATAAACTCTGAAATTGTGTTTAAAGTCTTCTGAACAATCTAGAATAGTATTTCAATACAGGAAACCAATAAGGAAAAATTTTGATGCCTAACATTAATATTTAGTGTCTGTTTACAAGTTGTTTTGCTCTTTTTGTTTGAAAAGTTTTTGACAACAGCTCCTTTTGTTGAACCATGTTTGATTTTATTCTATCTTGTGGATTGGCTTCTTGTGCCATGTAAGTTCCCTTCAGTGTTTTCAATGATTGGGGCCCATTGCTCTTACAGAGATAAACAGAAACGGGGCGATGTCTTATGAAAACAATATCCCATCAGTTGGAAAAATGCAGTCATGATTTTCAGAGTGTAAGGTCTGAGGCCTCAGGTTCTTGGGGCATTTGTAAGAGAAGAGAAGATCGTCTCTATTCTCAAGAGCTGAGGGTACCACACTAAGCAGACATTGCTGTCTAGACTGTTCACTCTGATATCAAATGTTGTACCAAGATGAGTTGTGGGCATTGTTTTAACTTCAGTCAAAATTGAAAACCCACTCCCTGGTGAAAACAAGGTTGCCAATCTGAAGCCCTTTGGCTTTAGAAAAGCCTTTTGTTCCTCTCGAATTTCTGCTTTGTTGTTTTCCTCCTCAGATTCTAAACTCTTTGTTTCTCCTGAGTATTCTCCTTCCTTTGATTTCTTTTCTCCTGCAAGCATGATGGCTTCTTTTCTCTCCTGTTTCCCAGGATATAATCCCTCAGCCTCTGCTGGATCAGTACGTGTCGATGACTGACCCAGCTCGAGCCCAGACTGTCGATACCGACATAGCCAAGCACTGTGCCTACAGCCTCCCAGGGGTGGCACTGACCCTAGGCAGGCAAAATTGGCACTGCCTGAAAGATACGTACGAAACGCTGGCTTCTGATGTACAGGTAAAAGCAGCCTTTTCAGAGACATGCGCAGAAATGGGGTGTGTTGCCTGAGTAGGAAGAAAAGGGAAGCTGCAGCAAGGCTCGGTGCCCTGCAGTCTGTGTGGATGCACGTTGGCATATTTCCTGGTCTCTGATAAAATAATGCTTTGAATGGCCAACACCTGGCAGTGTTCGTTTTGCTCCAGAAATGCCACCTGAGATACTGAGAACAGTGACTTCCCCTTGCTTGTTGTGTTTATGTGTCTGCTATGCACCCCTAGTGGACAGTACGTCGGACCCTGGCCTTCTCTATCCACGAGCTGGCTGTAATTCTTGGGGATCAGTTGACGGCAGCTGACCTGGTGCCCATCTTCAATGGGTTTTTAAAGGACCTGGATGAAGTACGCATAGGAGTTCTTAAACACCTGTATGATTTTCTAAAGGTAGGAAAAAGGATTAAAAGCAAAAAACAAACCTCCCCTCTCCAAATCAGTCCTCTTAAACCCTGAATATGTGTGATGTCAGCGTAAAAAAACAATGCAGCTGTTCTGCTGTCTTCAGCTGAAATGTACTGTCCAGAATCTTCCAGTGAGTATTCTTTCAGTGATGGGTTAAATATTTTTTATATCTTTCCTCCTAATGTTCTTGTCCTTTCGAGTTGTAATTCTGTGGAGGATGGTAGACACACAGCCTAGCACATTCTGTGCAGAAGAGACTGAGCCCCTGGGTAGTGACCTGACTTGTCCAGAAGTCACCAGGGGAAGAGCCTGGGCCGAAGTCCAACCTTAGTTCTACATGAAGGGCTTTTTCTGCAAGACGTTGCTGCTTCCCTTTTTGCTCCCTCCCCCCACCCAAAGGACTGATGGATGTAAAAACAAGAGTTTAAAAATGACCTAGAGGAGCTAATTACTCTCACCCACACGACGAAGAGCTGCCCTTGACGGGCTTTGGTGCATGATGCACCGGTGTCGATTTTCCTGTCCTGGGGCAAAGGAGCAGGCTCTGCTTTCTGGGAAGCAGCCCTGGCGCTTTGTCATCTGAACACACACAGACTGGGGTCTTTAGGTGGGAAATTATGAAAGGAGGAAGACCTGGGGGCATTCAGAAGTACATAAGCACGTGTACCAGCTGCAGGGAAAGGCTAGCAGCATTCACGCATGCATTCGATGTCAGTGAACAGCCATGTTAATTCACAGCCACGCTGGGTCCTAGACTAGGTAGTATTGGGGAAACGCAGAGTTCTTGCTGGTAAGAAATGTATAATCTGAAGTATAATAAGAGGGAGTATTTTGGGATCATTTTGAAGGCTTATATATTTGTATTTATGTTTACCTATATACATTTTTAAAAAATAGTTGCTTCATGAAGATAAGAGGAGAGAATATCTTTACCAGCTTCAAGAATTTGTAGTGACCGGTAACAGCAGGAACTGGAGGTTTCGGTATGAACTAGCAGAGTAAGTAAACACCTTTCTGGAGATACGAGAAAGCAAATTAGATGGAATAATTCTTGATTTTCCTACCTTATAAGTGATTTCTAAACCAGCAGGAATAATGTTCTTTTGGATAAAGAGATTATGTTTTTATTAAGGTATAAACTGAATTTCAGAGCACTAAGTTACAAATACCACAGTCTCCGGGGAGACATTCATTTTCAGATGAAGACAGGGCTAGAGTCACTTTGGAATTAGAGTGTTCTGCTGTTCTATAAGGCAATTTATTCGAACCAAATAAAAGATGAATCACCCACTCTTCAATATTTTCCTATTAATCAGAGCAGTTTTTGCCATAGCTTTCTTGAACATTCTGAGTGTTGTCCTCTGTAGGGTACAGCATACTTTATGTACTTCAGCTTCTAGAGAAAATCAGGCTACCACGAGGGATATGAAAGGACCTAACCCAGATGAGACGATTGTGAAATTAAAATGTCCCCCAGCGTGGCTCATATGTGTACATCATTTTGTGTGTGAAGGAGTTAATTCCATCTTGTGCCGGCAAAAGGAATGTTCCAGGTTTTGGTGATTATGAAAGAGTGAAAGCATTGCTTTCAATAACTCCCCTTCCGGACATACATAATATGCTTTTTGTGGTATTGAGAAAATTTGTTTGGGGTTGTTGTTTTTTAGTTTTCACCTTGTTGATATTCATTTCGATATCTTTACTTTCCATTTTTCTCATCCACAAGTAGTATAGAAATCTCTTAAATAATTGTCTGCCCTGAAGAAATTCATCAGGGTTTTTTTGCAACTATTCGGGATATGATTCAGCTGATGCCAGGGGCAAACTGAAAGATTTTCTCTTTGCTGTGATCTTTAATCATTATGCTTCATTTGAGAGATTGAGGTTTTAGTCATTATTCCGTGTTCCCAGCGTCCTGGTCTGAAGCACCGGGAAAAACAGGCCCATGTTTTCCACGAAGGCATTGCGACCTCTAGCGGCCGCGCGCGGGCGTGCGGCTGGCGGCCGAGCAGGCTGACCCCGCTTCCCGGGGAGACGGACCGGGCTCCGCGATCCGTATCTCCCCGCTCGCTATCTCCCATCTCCCCGCGCTTATTGAAGCCCGGGCTGCCGATATGAATTCTGTGCTCCCGTGCCCATGATATTGGTATCATTTTTCTGAAAAGAGTGCTTTTTGATATGAAAGTATTCACCGGCACTCCTGGCTCCTGGTTCTAACTTCCTCCCCATCTCTTTTTCATTTCCTTTAGTTGCTTGGGTGAAAATAATGCCGTTTATTTTCATACCCTTCTCCCCCAGCCCCATTTAAAAAATAGTGAAAGCGTTGGGAGTAGGTTTTCTCGAGCAGCCATCTCACGATTTTTTTTTTTTTTTTGGTCTGTCGGAGTAAAGAGCAAACGCTCCCCGTTCTCTCCAAGCGGACCTCGCTGGATTGAAACCGCCTCCGTGGTTCAGTGCCGAGCGGCAGGCAGAGCATCAGATTTAATTTGCAGTCGCAGGAACGCCGAGGCGGCAGTGAAATCTCGTTTGAGTGTTCCCTTGATCTGTTGATCTTTGGGAACTTCAACATTCTGGCTATTTTTATGTTATCTGATTTTTAAAGTTTTATATGCTTTTCAACTGATAACCCAAAATTGAAATATTAAATCTGTGTTCATAAATTTCTCAGCCTCTGTTTTACAGAGTTTATTTCCTTTTTGTTTGATTTGTGTGTGTGTATGAAATACAGAATTAATTTTTTTTTTTTTGTATTTTGTTTTTCTTTGCATGGTCATTTCACTCAGCTTTCTGCTGTTGGCATTTTACTGACCAAACCTTTGCTAGATCCTTATTGCCTTTCATTTCCCAGCCTGACTATTTTTATCTGTAAAATGAAATGAGAGTAAAGAGAAATTAATAAAGTGGTTTTTGACCCCCAAATAATTTTTTTTTAAATTTCAGACAGCTGATACTGATTTTGGAACTCTATAATCCCAATGATGTTTATGATTACTTAATGCATATTGCCTTAAAGTTGTGTGCAGATAAAGTTTCTGAAGTTCGGTGGATCTCCTTCAAACTAGTAAGAATCATGGCCTTTTCTGTTTGTGATTGTTGCAAATAGAAATGTTTGTTTTCCATTTTAACTCCTTTATCTTTACTGGGCTTAATTTGTCAGCTTACTTTTGAAACCATCTTTTAAATTTTGAAATTAGGAACTGTTTTATAGTTTTATCAATTTTCAGTATAGTTTTTTTGTTAAATTGTATGCTTCAGTGATGGCAATTGTGTATAAATCATTTTATATATTTTTAAAAACCTTTTTAAAAACACTTTAAAGCCTTCTTTAAACAATAGCTTAGTGTTTTTTAAAATACAAGTTGGGTTTTCTCTGTAGCTTGTTTTTGTAGAAAAGTATTTATTGAGCAAAGACTCCAGTACAGAAAAGCCGATCCTGTTTTATGTGGGCTTATACCGGCTGAATACTGATGAAAAAAATCACATTTGAAAATACTGATTTTAAGATACTCTGATAGTATTAAAATTTTATAAAAATGACATGTTCTGAAAGGTAATGATTTAGTTATTATGCAAGGGGACATATTCTAAAATTTGAAACCTTAAGATTAGTAATATATTTTTCTCATGCCAGTCCCCTTTTTGCTTCCATTTTTATGAAGGATTTTGTGTATGTAGATTGCCATATATTTAAACATCTTTTTTCTCTGTGTTCTAATGATGACTGTGACAAAAATTACTTTCTCCCATGCTTATAAATTCATTTTAAAGGTGGAAGGGTACATAAAAATGTCTAGTTTCCATGTAAAGTAGCATTCATAATTCAAATAGATGGCAGCATTTTAAATTTGCTCTTCTGATATTTTTCACAGGTTGTGGCAATTTTGCAAAAGTTCTACTCAAACAGTGAAAACGCACTGGGGTTAAATTTCATCAATGAACTCATCATGAGGTTCCGGCACTGTTCTAAGTGGGTTGGAAGACAAGCTTTCGCTTTCATTTGTCAGGTTAGCAACACCTGCAGGGAGAATCTGCCCTGGTTATACATTTGCCATGGGGTAATGTCAGGTTCGCCAGATGTTGATCAAGTAAGTACTGTATGCCAGATATACTCTGGGTGCTAAAGACAGAGAGTGCACAAGACCCTACTCTCCCTGCACCTGCCATCGGGTAAGATGAGGGCCGGGCCCACAGTCCAGGGCTGTGTCTACCACTGCACCTCACCTTAGCCAGCTGCCTTGGAGGAAAAGTGGGGTGAAGAATAGAGCAGCAGGTTAGAGCAGGGATTATATAACCTCTTTAGAGTAAATGTGTGATGTTCATGTCAGTCTGTCCAGCTCCTCAGATCATCCTTTCTACTTAGCATCTCGGAAATGAGGGTATGATTTATGTTTGGCTGGGGACAGTGACAATGATAATGGCTGCCATTTCTTAAATGCCTTGTGTGCCAGGCATCTCACCATACATCTGATTCTCTAATAAGAGCTGCTACATGTATTGCGCCTGGTATCCCCATTTACCCTCAGACCAGTTCTTTAGATCAGGCATTCAAAGCCCAGAGGGTTTAAGTAACTTGTGCAAGATCATGCAAGAAGTATAAAACCATGATTTTTTTTTCCTGCTGAAGTGTTATTTTAAACGTTTTAACTTTTTGTCAGGCACATTTTCAAGCATATACAAAGGTGGAGGGAATAGTATAAGAAATCTCTATAAACCCGTTGCCCAGCTTTGCTGATGGTACAGTAAAGCCATGGTTTGACTATACCTGATCCCTGACCACAAAGCCCACTTTCTCTCCCTCATAACCACCCCTGACAAAGGACTTGCCACCGCCCCCTGTTGGGCTGGAGTGGGCATTACAGGGGCACTTTGGCCATCTACTTTGAGAAGTGCCGTGGAGGGCAGAGTAAATAACGAACTCACCACGGGCTTGACAGCACAGCCTTTGGGGAAGAAAAAATTCACTGTTCCAGATCATTTTGCAGAGAAAGTGTAAATGAAATACTTTTTGCTTTTATTTTTTAATTCTTTATCTGAGATTTAGAAAATATGTAATAAACAAAAGGAAAAGACTAACTTGAAAAGATTAAGAGGACTGATTTGGAGTCAAAATGACCTGCTTTGAAGCCTGATTCCAGCACTTCCCTGAGAGTGGCCTTGGGCAAAACAACCTCAGCACTTCTGTCAAGTGGGGACAGTGCTGTGTACCTGCCTTCCTGTGTTGTCGTGAGGCTTCAGTGGGCTGGTGCATCTGAGTTGCCTAGATGGTGCCTGGCACCCAGAAGGAAGACACTTGGGGAATATCAGTGTCGTTGACACAGTGCCCACCACCATGACACAAATCACCCTGTAGCAGGAGAGCCACAGGAGTTAGAATCCACATGCCTGGCTTATAGTTAACTCTCTGCTGCCACTTGTTGGTCGTGAGACCTTAGGTTTTCATCACTACATTGGACCAAAATTCTCTCACTTGTTAATAAACGAGGGTAATTTTGATTTCCAAGGCTAGTTTTGAGAATTAAATGAGAGAAGACATGTAAAACTCTTTGTAAGTGCAGAAGCAGTGTGCAGCTGCTGCAGATTCTTACGTGAACAGTGTTTCCTAGTCATTGACAGAGGTCTGGGCGTTGGGTTAGGGTTCAGGACTTGGCTGTTACTGGACAGCCATGGCCACTGCTCTCAGAGCCTGCATTCCAGTGAGTAGCCGGTGAGGGTTCTTAACCCTTATTTGGCCGGCTGTGTACGGTTTGGCAGCACTGTGATAGATGGATAAAGGACCTGCCATTGTACACATAAGGAAACTGAGGCTCAGGTTAAGCTGGCTGGGCAAAGTGGCTCATGCCTGTATTCCCAGCACTTTGGGAGGCTGAGATGGGAGGATAGCTTGAGGCCAGGAGTTCAAGACCAGCCTTGGCAACGTAGTGAGACCCTGTCTCTTAAAAAAAAAAATCAAATAAATAAAAGATTAAGTCACTTACTTGAGGCTACATAGTTAGTGAGTGATCAAGTTAGGCTTTGCGCCTAGACCTGTCTGGCTCCAAAGCCTGTGGTTTCCCCACCAAATCTTACACTACTTATAACCCAATGCTTAGTAGTAAATTACAATAAAATACTGATTGTGTTTCTAACTGTATTCAGTGCGGGGATTTAAAAATTCTCACACACATACCTCAAACCTGCAGATTGTGAAATTACTTCTTTGAAATTAAAAGTGTATGTTTTTAGAAACTGTTGAAAAACGTTGCTTTTTTGTCATAGGCAGTGGTGAGCGAGGAGTGTGTCCCCGTGGACCAGTTTGTTGAGCACTTGCTCCCCAGCCTTTTGAGCCTCTCGTCGGACCCTGTGCCCAACGTGAGGGTGCTGCTGGCCAAGGCTCTGCGGCAGACACTGTTGGAAAAGGGTGTGTGGAGCAGCTTTCCCATCTTACGTTCTCAATAAACCCATCAGTTGTTGATGGTAGCAAGTGGATTTCCTTTAGGAAATTGTGGCAAGTTGTGTGGTAACATACTTAAGATTTATTATGTAAATTAGTATATTAGTTTTTTATGCATAAATTTATGTTATTTATAAAATGACTAAGAAAATGACGTAATTCGGTCTTTACTAACCAGATACTAAAATACACCTTCTGGAAACGATGGAAACTTTTTTCGATTTTGAGTTATGACATGATAGATTATGAAAGGTAGCAAACATAAGCCTAACTGCTATTAAGTTTTAATGGTATTATTTTGTAGTCAGTACAAAAATAGTTATAACCCAACTTAGTTGGTTATTTAAACCTGAATAGGACTTAACATAAGCTTTATGTCCCTTGGATAGTTTCTTTCTACACCACAGATGTAGGAAAATGTCTTCATCTCTGCCCTGCATGTGCCTTTCTTGCCACTTCATGCCCTGCCCCACCCTTCCCACAACCTGCTCCTCCTCTTGTGTTCCGCACATTGCCATTTCTTTTGTGTTATAGGAAAAAAAGGTAAAAGTTAATTGTTTAGTTATTACAATTTTTAAAATATGGATAACTATTGGAAATCATCTTTAAAATTTAAGAAATACTCTTTAAGTAAGATATTTTACCATTTGAAAGGACATGTATATGTGATTGTCCATGAAAAGTGATTTACTGTCCTGACATGTGGTTAACAAAAAACAAAACTAGAGTGTGTTTTTGAACACAGTTCATGGCACATGTGATTCAGGCTCATGGTTTCTCTCTTTAGCCTATTTTAGAAATGCCGGAAACCCTCATCTTGAAGTTGTAGAAGAGACCATATTAACTTTGCAGTCTGACCGGGACCAAGATGTTTCATTTTTTGCCACCCTAGAACCAAAGCGACGGAATATTACAGACACGACTGTCCTAGAAAAACAGAAATAAGTACTCCGTGGTGAATTGCAGTCTGATCGTTTCACGCTTGGCATGTGTTGCTTATCATAACTTGAAGGGGAACTTATCGTATTGTACCCGCTGAGGGAGAAAAGATCTCTGAACCTTTCCCACCGTGCACTCGATTGGCCCCTTTCCCACCTGCAGCCCTAAGGAACAGAACCCTCATGGGGGTGTATTCTGGAAGACTGGGCCTGCTTTGTGCTTCCACATCCCTGCAAGCCTGCGCGATAACAGTCTGCAGAAAGGTTGCAGACCCAGCAGCTACCTGGGTGTTGAATTCTCCATGCCATCGCATTACCTGACACCAATTTGTTTTCTTTGTGACAGACTATATTATTTGTAGTCCTCTCCTCAGATAAAGTAGTTTATTAGAAGCTTTTAAGTCTTTAATAGACTTGCATATTTGCTTCCCTTATGCTTTCTTATAACATATAGTTTATGGTGTTTTATTTTTAACTGAAATACTGTACATATGTAAATAACTCTTGACAGGAAGAAAAATACTTTAATGTAATATTATCCCCTATCAGTGAGCTGAACAAATAACATCATTTAAATTTATGCTCCACTTTGAGTTGCTACAAATATAGTCCAATTTGTTTACTTTCGAAAAATGTGATAAAAAAACTGTTAAAGAATGATTTATGGCAGTCTTTCTAATGTTGTGCCTTTGTTATAAACTGTACTTGGAACTTTTGCTCAGATACTCACCCCTCCCCTTTTGGTAGGAACTGTATCTATAAAGACACGTGTTGGCCTTTGATAGAGGCAAAGAACTGAGAGATCTTTCATTTTTATATGGATATGGTGTCATGCGCTTAAGAACTTGGGAGGGAAACTGATAATTGAGATGCATGGATATTGACTTTTTATCTAATGCTTTAGAATCTTAACGAAAAATAGGAAAACATAGTTCTCATCAGAACTTGGCCCCAAGTTCTTCCCACCAGTGATTTTGGAGGTTAAATTATGTACTCTTCAAATTGACTTAAGTACACAGCGCTTAGACTTCACGCTTTTAAAATTTAGACTAAGAGAAAGACGCTCTAGAATTTAACCAGGTTTTTCACGAATTAAAAGATTTTTCATTGATTTAAGATTTTGTAAACATTTCATTAAGTTCTGCATGCATGTATGCTCACGTTATTTTTCTCGTTCCTATTTTTGTGTTCTCCAAGGTAGGAATAAGAGGAGGAAGGAACAGCCCAGTTGGGGTTCAGAAGCTAGCTGCCAAGGGCATCCAAGCTATTTCTATTCTTCCCTTTGATCTTTTTCTTGTCTGTCTTTTCTTTCTTTCTTTTTTTAAAATAAGATTTCTGAAGCTATGTATTGAATTTCTTGGTATACAGGATGTTCCCCCGCCCCCTTCCCAAATTCCATTGAACTGATTCTTTAAAAAGAAAGGAAGGAATCTATACTGTGCCAAAGAAAATAAGGTACATGTGTGAGCATTTTAAATTATAACTCAGGGTAGCATTTAGGCAACTTCAGCTAAGAGTGAGTTAATAAATTGGAGGCTACGT
Organism: Avahi laniger; assembly: GCA_963575035.1. NCBI lineage: Eukaryota > Metazoa > Chordata > Mammalia > Primates > Indriidae > Avahi > Avahi laniger. Next base: position 53,815 of record CAUYSK010043274.1, read on the forward strand.
ATTTAAAAAAAACCTCATTCTTGTGTTTAATATTTGCTTAAAGTAAATTGATGGAGATATTGTTTTGCTTCAGTAACAAGCAATTTTTAATTTTTTTTATTGCCTAGAAATTGAGATTGTCATGTTGTTAAAATCTGTTGATCTAGCAGCAAGTAGAATTATTCAACTGGAATCTTGTATTTCATGCAGAGCTTAATTTTCCATTAAGGAAAAAAAATGAGCTTCAGTTTGCGTCGTGATCTGTAGGGTCTACATGTTCAATCACAACGTGCTTGCAGACAACATAGGGGCTCTTTGGTAAATAATCTAACCTTTACCATCTCAGTTTATATGCTAAAATTTTTCTGTAATTTAATATGAATGCCTTTACAATACACAGATTTTTTTATGGCTGTAATTTCTCTGCAAAAATAATTTTTAAAGCTTATGTTTTTGTAACAACTGAAAATTTTCTAAGATTGTTCTGGTTTCCCTAGCCTTTCTGTCTAGCATTCCCTCCCCGCCCCCGCCCCCACCCCCACCCCCGCATCACTTTAGCTCCTGTTTGTATTTAATTGTTGTTCGTAGGTGTTGAGTGTTGTGATTTGACCACCACATGTAAGCTTCCTGTTTACTTGAACGCTCAGCCTCATCTCCGGATGAATTAATGGAAAAACACAGATGGGTTTCTTACAGAGCTCTCTCGAAAGGTGTCTTAACAATAGACATCATCACTGCCTTTCCCAAGTGGACATTTCTTCCTTTGTTAAGTGTTTTTATCAGCCCCTTTCTCCAAGATTTCAAGAGCATTTTCAAAGATGATGGATTTTGATGCAGCTTTGTAAATTTCCATGAAGGTCTGTCTCCCACTCTCGAGGTCCTCGGTTGGGGACCGGATCTTAACTAGATCTGCTGAAAGGAGTCATATTTCTGCAGTGTTTGTTTTTCATCCATGCTAGAAATATGTTTAAGCATGACTAAAGACTGTGCCTTGCAAGGCTGTAACCCATGCATGCAGTGATGATTTAGAGCGTTATTCACAAATAAGCCCTCCAGGTGGTTAGCCCCAAATTATGCAAAGATTGTATTTTAAACAGACACGGAGAAGAGGGAACCATTTTCCTAATGGCAGCAAGAATCGTCCTCCCCAGCAGCTTTGGAAGCTGCTAGAAGGAGCTGGGACGAGGCTCGGCCTGCGGTGGGGGCTGGGGCGGGGGTTCGCGCTGTGGTCGGAGCGTGGCCTCGCGGCGACGTGCCCGCGCTTGCACCAATAAATCCCGGGGGTTTTAGGAAGCCTCGATGCCCTTTTTTATTATTTAGGCCCTGTCTCCCGCGGCCACGTGAAACTGCGCCTTTGTTCACGTCGGTGGGCTCGGAGGGGCCGGCGGGGCGGGGGCGTCACAGTCGCGCTGGGCGCCGAGGGCGGGGGCTGCGGGCGGGCGGGGGCGGCGATGACGCGCGGCCACCGCGCTGGAGCCGGATGACGCGCGCTCTGCGGCGGGGCCATGCGGCAGGCGGCGGTGGACGCGGC